>JAQGAO010000253.1:0-40721 GCA_034697705.1 Ommatoiulus sabulosus | reverse complement strand
CTGTCAACGTTGGCGAATTTCCCATTTGAAAATATTTGAATGAACGAGGAAACCTGCTTGTAATAGCCGCCGGGGGGGCGCTTAATAAAGCCCCCGGCGCTTAATGAAGGCCCGGCGCTTGTTTGCAATTTTTGAGAACCCCCCCCCCCCGGCGATTAATTGAGGTAGGCGCGTATTGCGGGTCCGGCTTTTAATTCCGTATTTACGGTATAATAAAAACTGTCGTGTGAGCTTTTGAAGAGAAGTTGATGAAATAATCGACCAATATAATATTGGAATCCTTTTTATTTAGATATCTTAATCTTGAACTTTGTGACTTAAATTTCTTATTATGAATTAATTATTCCTAAAACGGTATTTTAATGTTACAACAAAACTGCATTTTTAATTAAGGATAAAATGCTAAATTTTGTTTCTCTCTGTAGAGATTTGTAGAGAAATTGAATGCTGCGATTTTCCCGTGTTTGCCATGGCAGTTGTGGCGCCATCTACTGACCACATGAAGCCCGTTAGTTAATCTAGTTACTTTTCTAACGACCCTCGTACCACTTTCTCGACACCCTGTATCCCAAGTTCTTACTGTTTTGTACTATTTACCTGGTGATTTCCTGCATCGCCGTCAATGCCGCCAATGACGACGAAAATTCGTTGCTATCCGCCATATTTCCAGTTGATTTTCTCACTAATTCAAACCGAGAAACCGCTGAAATCTAGCAGCGATCTTCATACCACGAACATGACAGCGCGCATACATAGCGGCATTGCCGCCATCTGTAACCACACTACCGTGAAAGACTGAGCCCATTTAACGTAGAATTCCAAATTGGACCAATGACCGAACAGGTGTCCAAGTTAAAAAAGCCAACGCAACCATTACGTGTGCACTTGCAGGAGTTTAGACATTCTATAACTAGGCGGCGCCACCGCCACTGTCTGGCGTCTTCCAGCATAGAATCTCTACCAGCTTCCAGTCAAGCACAACTCGGGAATTTTCAATCTTCATCCGTCGTTCGTTGTGTTAAGTTGTAGTTCTCCTGCTTGGTCTATCCTCAAATTTTGTTGAAAACAAAACAAGCAACGTCAATAATCATGGCATCGGGTAAGAGATGTTAACTTTTAGCGTTTGTTTGATTGAAGTGTAGTGGCGATGGAATGGGTTGCGCCTAAATTCCTTTCGGTCAAGGGCAGCTCATTTTTCCGCTATCGCGAAAAAAAATAATCTCCTGAAAATGTAATTGAAAAACACAATTTTTCACGTCAATTAGGACGGTTTACGTTTCTAGAGGCAGCATCGTTTCGCAAATAATGCTAATGAGTTACGATAAGGTTAATTGACAGTATACATTTGCTGTCAAGTGTACATAGTATAATTAGTCTCCATGATCAGGAATGTTTCGTGAACTTTGAACTTGGCAAATATTCGCATTTCCGTATAATGACCCCTTTTTAAATTATGGTGTTGCGCGTTACGCTGTTTATGATCTTTGTTTGCCAAGAGCCAAATATCTCTGCAAACAGTAAATCTTGTGAATTCTGATGTTTGTTTGCAAAGGGCCAACAAAAGTTAATGGTACGTGGCCGCATTTCTTGGCAGATATATTCTTGATATTTAAAATATCGGAATAATTTGAAAGTTGAATCTTTTGAATTTCATTTGCATCTACTAGTACGTTTTGAGATTTATATACATGTATTTTTATTTTAAAAAAAAAATCAGTTTCAAAGAATTTTAAATTGTGTTAATTAATACTTATTTCTACAGAATGTAAGGCCAGCTCAGCCAGCAAGAATTCATTTAGTGTTTAAATTGCTGTCGTTGTGTTAATAACCCTTTCATCCTATCGTTATCTTCATTTCTCAACATGCGTGTCATATATCATTCAGTTGCAGAATAGAACTTGCTGCATTCTCTAGTGACGTCTAGTCAGCTAGTCTATAAGTGACATACAGTATTTACCTTTGCTTCTCAAACTTTATTGCTCTTATGATGCAAAACTGCTATTTGCAACTGGGCATGTATCACATTTTCAGCTAAAGTAACTCGTTTTAATTTTACCAAACCCAAGTCTGCGTGCCCCCGCCTGTCCCGGGTACATTTATTTTCTCTAAATGTTAACCACAATTCCCATGACCTATAATGTTTGAAGAATTTACAGTGTAAAGGCCTTGTGGTGGTAATTTAGCTAGGCTAATAATTAGCTTGGACCTAATAATTCGGTTCTTATGATAGGTTGCAATAATTAAGTTAAGGAGCTTTTGAATTGATTGGAGCAATTCAATTTATTGTATCATTAATATAGCTGACATAAGCACTCGAACAAAGTTGAATGTGTTCATCAGTACGAATTATCTTACACAATTCATTCTATCGTTCGCTGAAATGTTTTTCAAAAATTAAAATTGTATTCGTGCTCAAGTTGAATACATCAACCTCAACTTTCGATGGTTTATATACATGTGCGTATGTTTTAAAAATAGTGCTCCCAACTTCTCAGTTTCTTAGTTTTACAGCCAATGGCAACGCTTGTTTGTGGTTTTTCTTTTGATAAGGTTCTTAATTGAATAGTCTGCTGAAAACGCTCAAGTTTCTGAGCAACGTAGCCTACTGCTCGTAGAACTGAGTCTTATCTAACTGTAAACTAAAATGAACAGTAGCTCATGAAGTTGTACGTTAATTTTGGATATTTACAGGATGTTTACAGTCAGGTTTTGCCGACGTCTCATCCCTCCAAATTTAGAAATAAATACCAGCAAGGAGGAGTCATCTTTTTTTTCCCCCTCGAGATTTTCAAACCCCAAAATAACGCTTTGGCGTGGCTCATCCCGCATCTCCATTCATATATTTATCGCAGGCTTTTAGTGCTTCTGCTTCTGCCTCTCCTTCTCTGTGCTTATCATTTTTCTTTTCATTTTTTCTCAAATTCGACTTTGCTCTTTTAAAGATATTTCAATGGATCTTCTCCAATGTTTGTAAACAGACTTTGCCAACACTCGTTTTTTGATTATCTACTGCACTTAACCGATTAGGGAGGCCTCAGAGTTCTTTTCCTTTGTTTATACATGTATTTGCAGTATATGTTCAAAGAATTAGGTTTCTGGGTAATTCAGTAGCCCGGAATAAATAATGTACATGTAGTTGAAGTAGTACAGCGCAGTATATGGAATACTGTGAGTACAGTGCATTTGATAATCAAGGGGAGCATACTGCTATTTAGCTCGTGCTTGGCCCCAGTATTTTGAACAGCGCCGCCTACAGCAACGATGGATGTACAGTAAATTCAGTTGTCATCCCCCAATTTTCCAATTAGATTGCTGTCATAAATGGATTTGGGAAAGTGGGGCATTTGCCCGTCTAACTAGTCTACTGAGAGTTCTTCTACCCATAAAAGACCAAAAACGTTTTTTGTTTTTGTTGCTGTTAGTATTTTCATTTCTTCTGCATTGAACTAGTTCGAGAAGTCCAGGCTAAGAATAGTCGGCATAGATAGGAAAATCCAGTCAAAACATTTTTTCGTTTATCTCTCTGGCCGGCTTCTGTTACTCTACCCCAGTTTTGAACAGGCCGTCCACTAGATTTCGTACAATAATCTGGGTTTGGTTTATTTCTGGCGTTTACTCCGCAGCTGCTCATAATTTGTCATTCTCTGATGCCAAGAATGATGGTGGAATGGCATGAAATGCGGGCTTCCAACCCGAAATCGCTGAACTGCGGCGATGCTATTACGGGGCAAATGCACCCAAATTCCTGAACTTCAGGAAGCGCACACTTTATTCAGTTGGAGCGGAGCCAGGTCCTCGGTTCCTTTCCCTCTTACAGTGACGCCATCATTATATCACATTCCTCAAGTTGCTTAACATTAGTTTAATCTATTTTTTCATTTTGTGTATTTCAGTGGAAGATCAGGCGTGGGTGACCCTATCCACGAATGATAGCTATGCTCTTGGAGCACTCGTCTTGGGTCAGTCCCTCCGTCGCGTTGGCACAACGCGGAAACTCGTCGTCCTCATCACTCACGCTGTGACCGAAAGCATGAGGTAATAATGATTGGGCTCTTCCACGCAAGATTTCTTTTTTAGTTTTTCAGATTTGTTTCATGGCAAATGCCAAAACAGATCCTCTACAAAATGGCCAAAATTCTACGCACCATGATCAGTTACTTCTCTCATTCACATTTTCTATCTCCTGTCATTCACTACCGACAGCTTACACTTGGTTTATAGTCATAATGGTCGTTAAATAAGTCTCAATAAACAAGTAGACAATTGTACAAAAGTTAAATCTTTAACGGCCCAAATGGCTATTATAGAAGCGTCAGAAAAGGAAGGTGGTGTAGCGTTACCACCAGATGTCAGGGTGGGAGGAAAGTACACTTT
The DNA here is from genome assembly GCA_034697705.1 of Ommatoiulus sabulosus. Taxonomy (NCBI): domain Eukaryota; kingdom Metazoa; phylum Arthropoda; class Diplopoda; order Julida; family Julidae; genus Ommatoiulus; species Ommatoiulus sabulosus. Next base: position 36,347 of record JAQGAO010000253.1, on the reverse strand, counting down.
GCCGTTAAAAATAGAAACCTGTAGGTTGAAGTCATTCACAAAGTTTACGCGTAGATGAAGGAGTTCCAGATCTATCACTACTCATTTTGAATAGATTGAAGAATTTGTAACTAATTGTATGGCTTGGGCGAAGTTTTGCGCATTAAGCCTGCTAAGGAAACAGTCTCTTTTGGCACATTTGGCATCACTTTAACCCATTTTACTCTGCATGTTTTTCCTTAGATTGTCTTTCAGTTATTTTCATCAAAACCTCACCACGTCTAGAACCAACCTTGGCCAGTAGCAGCTTTGACGTTTTTGATAACCCCTTTGGCGCTTGCTTAGTCTTCTTTGGCTTTATTTTTTAGCGAGTTTTTTACGAAAGACTGTTGTTGTTGACTGCCAACCAGGAATAGACGATGCCAGTTTTCTGCACGTTCTTCCTATATTTAGGTTCAATAACAAATAAAACCATGCATCAGTCCAAAATAAGCATTTGAGCGGCTGCTCACATTCGTGTTTTCGTAAATTTTTTTATCTATCGCTTTTAACATGCGGAAGCAAGCTCTGCTTTGGAAAAGTCACCGAAAATTAGTTCTATTCTTGAGCAAGATTTGGGGTATTAATATGCTCACGTGCTGGCACCGAATCATTTTTTGCATATTTAAATGGGCATATTCCCATTCTTGGGGGCTGCTATTTTGGTGGTTCTTTTTTATTGGCTGTTAGATTAAGGTTTACCTTAATATGATAGTGTCTTGCTTCATCCATCAAGCTTCCATGGTTTTGCAGTTTCTCAATGTCAATAAATAAATAAATAGAAACTTAACCCTTTGAAAGGTGTTTTCTGATAAAAAAAATTCAAACTCAAGAATGGTAATCATTTCTATCTGCCAATTGAATTTGGTGTTAATAATTTAATGATAGTTTTATTAAAAGCTCACAATTATTGTTCATTTTAGAACGATTTTGGGACAAGTGTTTGACTCTGTTCAAGTGGTCAATGTTCTGGATAGCAACGATACCGCCAACTTGGCGCTCTTGACCAGACCAGATCTTGGAATCACATTCACCAAACTTCACTGCTGGAGGCTCACTCAATACACCAAATGCGTGTTTCTGGATGCAGACACATTAGTAAGTTTTATTACTGCATTAGACCTTGTTGAAGTAAGGTCATTGATAATTTCTGTAAGACAACGTCATCGAGAAGTTGTACCAAGTTGATGTTTCTGTAGCATGTATTCGCTTAACCGTGTCAGACCTCCAGATAGTTTGTTTGACTCGAAGAAAAAGCTAATATGAATGGAATTTGACAAAAGCATGGGTGGCGCCAGTTTATATTTATCTGCTAAAGTAGCTACCCTATTACTTAGATTTTCTACCCAGAAGTTTATAAAAGTTTGTTCCCTTTTCTCTCTATCTTCCCACTCAAGCCTAGATTATTTTTGTCACCAAAGGCAAATGTGTATTGAAATTGTTGCCTGCACCTTTTTTTTTTGTTCTTCACTCCAAAAATACTTTGCGGGGGAGTAAGATAAGTAGTTGCAAAATTGTGGCAGTCGTTATTGTTTACAAGTGCTCTACTGCCACCGTTTCTTGAAAGTTGGGAATCTTGTCTTGGCTAGTCGTTTCTTGTTTTTGGCTCTGGAAACGTACATGGACAGATTTGGTTTAAACCAGGGCCATTCCGTGCATTTGCAAGGAAATAAATTTCTCTGCTGGGCAACTGTCATGAAATTGAAAGTTGAACATTTTATTTTGTTTATTTACACGTCACATTGATTCATTTTCATGTCTTATTTTTAAAAGAAGTGGTTTATGCCCATTTAGAAATTTAAAATGACAATTGCAAGTGTTTAAATTTTACGAAACTATCATTTCTATAGAAAAATAACTCGTGGAAAGCTTGGGCCTGTTCGTAGGAATTGGCATTGCCTAAGGGTTAATTAGAGTGCTGAAACCAGCTTTTTGAACAGCAGCTTTCTTCGTCATTTTCAGATAATTCAAAACTGTGATGACCTGTTTGACCGGGAGGAATTATCAGCTGCCCCCGACGTGGGCTGGCCGGATTGTTTTAATTCTGGCGTTTTTGTATATCGACCCTCAGATGAAACGTACCAATCACTTCTCCAATGTGCAGTGACGACTGGAAGCTTTGATGGTTGGTGAACCAGATAGGAAGAATAGAACTTTCTATATTGTCTACTTTGATATTAAAACGAATCCAGATATCCTCTAAATGAATTTAGTTTCTTATATCAATTCTGGGTTTCTTTCTTTAGGAGGTGATCAAGGGCTATTAAACATGTTCTTCAGTGACTGGGCCACAAAAGATATTGCTCGACACTTACCTTTCATCTACAACATGACGTCGAGCGTAGCTTATTCCTATTTGCCAGCGTACCAAACGTGAGTGCTTGATTAAAACCCAGTAATATTGCTTCTTATAATGGACTATTCTAAAAAAGAAACTGTCACAAAATTGGTAAATTTTAGCAAAGGAAAGGTGAACTTCCTAAATTTTGTATTTGTGAAAATTTTCAATCATATATTTTGTTTTTTGTAAAATTTTGTAAATAATTCCTGCTCAAACGATTTATTCCAAACTTTGAAAAATTCAGTTTTGTTAGTGTGCAGAAATTGTTTTTCTTGTAAGTATCAATCATTTTACAGATTACAATCTACAGTAAGATTCACACTAAAAACCCTATTTTGTAGGATTTTTATATAAATCTATGTTAGTTGTGCTTAATCTATTATTTTTTATTAATGTAAAGCGGCTATTCATATTGATACTAGATTTGGCAAAGACGTGAAAATCGTCCATTTTATTGGCCCAGTTAAGCCATGGATACACCGGTTCAACGCCACCACTGGCAGGGTGGAGCCGACGCCAGGCGCTTATCACGCGATAGAGCACCTACAGTTCTGGTGGGACGTTTTCTTGCAGGATGTAAAACCCCGGCTACAACCGGAATTGGTATGTTGGCACTTTTCTCTGTTGTTTTATTTATTGACTGGTTTTTGATTTTGATGCCTATTTTAACCTTTATGAACTCACACTTTGTATCGATTTTACGAATTTTTTCGAGAATGGCAGTAACGTCATCTTGCGAGAGACTAATGCGTGTTTTAACTTAAGTTTGCATGTCTTACTAATTCTTAACATGTAGTTTTGAATTTTTTGTCATAACGCAACTGAAAGAAGGAGGAGGAGCGGCATTATTGTCAACCTAACCCTAGCAAACCTTCAGTGTCTGCCCCCGCCTCAATAGCCGTAAGTATTAATTGCTTTGTCACGCGAAATCATCTCTAGGCTTAACGGCAGAGGGATGCTGGCATGTTGTCATTACTAATTATTGGGCTTTTTAATGTGCATTGTTTGTTGGCTCCTGCATGGAGACTGCAGCCCTTTGCTTAGTGAAATTGATTCTAGTTGCTTAGCTTTTAGGTTAGCTAACTAAACTCATTGCAATTATTCTTTTCGTTTTCCTCTAACGATGAATAATAATAATTCATCATCGGTTGCATGGCATTTTTCCCTGCAGATGTTAATTTTTGCCCTTTTGTCGCAAATAATTGTGGATAGCATGTGTCAGATTGGTTGCGTTTGGTGCAAATTAATTTCTAAGCAATAGGCTAAATTTCTTATTTAAGGGATGCTACTACCCAAAAATGTGACTACAACAGTTCATCGAAATGGCCTATTAAAATTATTTGCCAGAACTTGTAATTTCATGCAATAATGCATGAGGAATTAGACCCAACATGTACTGCAGTTTTCATCACTAAGGCAATTTGTGAAAAAAATCAGTTAAAATGACCATTAAACCAGAAATTTTCTTTAACATGAAACTGCCTTTCATTGCAAGTAAATTAATTGTGTTGTAAAAAATTTTAAATACTTTTTAAAACAAATAGTTATTGCTATAAACTAGCAGTTCGTTTTTCTGATGGGTTTTTGAAATTTTTTTAATGAAAATTTTATATTTATATGCAAGTTAGCAAGGGATTATCCTAATGCCTGATTCACGATGCAACGATGCTCATAGACGCCATTTTGAAACCGTCAGTTTTTGTTTTGTTGAGTGACTTACAATGTTTGTTTTTTTCTAAAACGACATGTTATTCCGTCATGCAAATGCCATACAAAACAAAATCAACGACCAAGTAGAACTCTCGTCTTAATTCATCAGTGACAGCCAAAATGATGCAATGACATAGGGAGATCTAATATACGCTTGCATCAATTCAGTCGTTGCATTGCGAATCAGGCATAACGCATCTTGATAAGTATTGTTTGTTGAAAGCTACTTTCTTTATTTCGGTAAACAGCGATTTAATTCAACGGGCATAGCATCCCTAATTGTGAGTTCGAAACAATGCATTGTTTCGAATAGTACTTAATGGTTTTGTGCTTCATTCAGGCTGGTTTGGCTGGTCAGCTGGCCCTGATTACACTGGGGCAAGAAATGAGTCCTGAGCAAAAAGCTCTGGACGACAGGGCTCGTCAATTCTCCTGGGAGCAAGGACAAGCAGATTACTTGGGTGCAGATGCTTTTGCTAACATCCAGAAGAAGTTGGACGAGGCTTTGGTTGCGGAATCTGGATCATCAGCACCACTTGCAGCTGATGCTCAGCAAGAAAGTGGTGGTGAAGCTCCTCTTGCTCCAGTGGAGGCTGCATCAAAGGCAGAACCAGAGGCACCAATCACTCCTGTGATCCTTGCAGAGGTCAGCATGCTCTCGCAATCAATCAGTCAGGAAATAGTGAGCCAGGTCTCTGCGAGTGTGCCAGAAACTGTCAGTGTCTCAGAGGAACTGCCGCAGCCAGTATTGCCGAGTCCTCCAGTAGATGTGGAACCAGCAACGAAAGCAGCACCAGCACCGCAAACGCCCACGGAAACACCACCAGCACTGGAAAGCCCAACAAAAGTGGCACCAGCTTCACCATTAACCACAGCTTCTCCAATTGCGGTAACTACCGTGGCCATTCCACCGAAGCCTCTCGAAGCCGGACCAATCCCTCCTGAGCCCATTTCTCCACCACCAGCACTGCCACCACCTCCGAAGAGCAGAGCCACTCCTAGCACTCCGCCTGCTGCCAGTGGACCACCGCCTTTGGCATCGCCTACTGCCGCATCTCCTTTACCAGTGTCCAGCAAACCTCAAGAAGCAGCAGCGGCGACGCCTGCCGTGAAGCCATCGAAGAGCAGTGGCGGCACTGCCCCACCGAAACAGAAAGGCACCAAAAAGCCGAAGAGCCCGTAAGCGCGAGCGAACCCTTCTCCGCCTTTGAATCTCTTGTTCGCCGGTGATTCCTGCAGCGAATAGCATTGCAATATTTTGGCTGCAATAGCCATATCAAAATCCAGGAGAAAAAGCGCAATTTCTTCCTCATAATTGGGCAGTTTTGCACCATTGAAGCGAAAAGCTAGGCAAGAGTTATGACCACTCCTTCCACGATCCTAAAGTCCTATACCCACAATGTTCAAAATTTTCATACAATATCCAGGTTTAATAAATTATGTGTTGTCAGATAATTTCCATGTTTAACTAATAGTTTTCATAAGATTTGAGCTTCCAACTTATTTTGAGTTGCTAGAGTTAAATATTTTGAGTACTTTATCTGTTAATTTTTTTGTAGAATTTACTTGTTTTCTTGAAAAATGCATGCATGAAAATTTTCAATTTCCAAAGTGTAAATTACCAGCTGAACAAATAGAGCAACAAACTGGAAACACTGGTAAAGAATTTTAAAAAGTTCTCTACCATGGATATTCGTGCGCTGCCAGATTCTATTAGAAAATAAAACTTGATAAATCGGAAAGGATATTGGCATTTTTGTTGTTGCTGGTATTGACTTCAGGATGGTGAAAGTTCCTAAGTAGTTGTACTTCGCGAAACAATTATTTGGATAATGATTTTAACCGTCATAGTCTTTCAATCGTTAATTTATTTTCATAACTTGTTCTTCTTGAAGGTCTTTCATTTCTTCACCTTCATCTGCCATTTTTGTGTGCGTTTTCACTTTTGTTTGTGCGTCATCATTTCGCTTCTCTAAGAAGCATGACGTACTTATTTGCCTGAATGGCGAGTTGCACCAAACTCTTGACTCAAAACAAATTTACTTTGTTTTGAGTTGCTTTTGTTCGGCGCAACTTACCATCAGCCTTTTTCGTTGGCAATAATCACATTCGCTTTGTTTCTCAACTTGGAATATTTTCGGGCGAACCCAAAATCTTTGCCCGCAATGGCATAATTTCTTTTACTATAGTTTTGACGGAAATGTTTGACGAACACGTAGAATGATTGGTTTGGCTGACGAATGGAATTTTGTTAAACCGAAATTGTTTTTCATGCAGAAAAGTAAACGTGGAAAAATATGATGGTGTAACGTAAAAAAAAAACTAGATCAGCACTTTCTTTCGATTTCTCTCCATATTTATTTTGATTAAAGTAATGAAATAATATACTTGGTAAAATTCTCACTTTTCCATGTTGGGACAATAAAAATGGACAGAATATTCTAATATCAAAACAATTGTAAATTTTTGTCATTGAAGGCATGGGCTTTTATTTTGAAAGATGATTTGCGGGTATATTCTGAACATCAGATAGCTGGAGATGTGCTCATAAGGGTACAAGTGCTGTTGAATGCTCATGGTTGACCTTTGTTTGAACAAATTTCTTGCAGTGCCTGATGAAGGCGCTGGATTTGGGTCGTTGCGTAAAGATTTAACAAAATAACTTGTTAACGGTTGCCATTAGTCTTAGCCATCGCAGCGTTATTATGAATACTAACAGCACGTGACTCGTGCATAATTCTCTTAAGCTGCAGGGCAGTTTTTTCGTTCGCTTCAGCGAAATCCTTTCGAATCTGTAATCCGACATTAGTTGGAAGACAGATTTTGCAGGACGTACGCTATATCCTAGTCAGTTTTGCGCGTGCCACGAAAACTACTTTCCACTAGAGGATTTTGTTTGTTTCACTAAAAATTGTCTTTATCTTTTTTACCATTTAAGGGAAATTGCAATCTTCGTTTCAGAGTGTTGTAACTAACGCGTTATTTTATATACATTAATAAGTTATTTTTAAGAGCTCTCGAACATGATCCGATGCTGTAGTGGACGTGTCGATATAACTTGTCATTAAATTGCGTATTTTAAGAAGCAAAATACAGTGAAGATCGATTTTTGTGAAAATCAGTTTGTTAACGAATTTTTTCTAGGATTTCTAACAAAAGGAGGATTGTGAAGTTGTTTGCAGAGTTCAATACACGAAAAAAACTATTACTACTTGTGAAAAAAAATTATGTAATTTAATCGTAATATCAGGTATTGAATTTACCAAATGCTGACTGAATTGAAAATGCATAAAATGTCAAAACATGGCAATTAGTAATTTTGAGGATTCGCCAGAGGATACAAGTTATTTATCACAAAACTGCTTAAAAAATCTACGATCTGATTTCGATTTTCATCTCTTCTAGGCGTTTATCGAGTTTTCGAAAATTATGATATGAAACCCATCTGCAATTGAGGTGAGTTACTTTTAAGAATTGTCTTCCCTTACTGGAATTCTGAAGTTTGAGCGAATTTTCACGAAAATGCAAGAGCTGAAATTGAAATATTTAGGAAAGAGCCGAACAGCGTCACTTATCAGCATCACAAAGCAAATGTCTGAAATTTTTAAGTCTTTTAAGGACAATTTTGATGAAGCTAAAACCTGCAGCTTTCCGAATTCCATGTTACAATCAAGAACGATTTGTACTATTCAAATATTTTTCTAAGCATAAAATTATAAAATGAAGCTGATTAAAAATGTCCCCGTTTTTATTCTCCATGATATTTCCTTCTTATAGCCTGGTAAAAATTGTCTACCCTGACCTAAATTACCCATTTGGTATCCCCTGACGTTATTGCTTCCTGAAACCTGGCACATGGCGCATTTTAGATTCCGTATCATAATCACTAACATTTTCTTGTAGCTATCTGAAGTTGTCTTTGAACGCGACTCGGATGTATCCCGGTCAGCGTACAGCGATCTCCGAATACCGTCAGTTTTTTGGGAAACCTAATGTTATCAAGTGAGGGAGGGGTGAGTGAATTTATTTATTAAAAATAGTTAGTAGAACAAAAGCATAATTTCACTTTTTACGGTCTGGTGCTGAACGCTTTTTGAATTGTTATACAATTACTGTTAGACGTGATATTTTTCGTTCTTCATTTCGCTTTTTATAAGCAGATCCCTAAAAGAACGTCGACAAACGTTAGTCGTGAATTTTCAAACACTTAGTGGTAGAAAATCTTACATAAAAAAACTTCTTTTTACCAACTATAAATGCAGTTGCAAAATTCTATCAACTGCCAAAGTAAAAAAAACGAACTTGTTACTTTACCTCGAACTTTGACTGTAGATTTGCAACTTTGCTCTGAAAGTGTATTTTATTAGCATTGAATGTAGTGGGCAAGTATTGTTGTGCTTGTTAAAAAAAACCTGCAGTTTTCAGCTTTCTATACGCACAAGTACAGTATGTCAGATTAGTTTTACCGCAGCAGGACCATCTAGTTTTACTTCTACGCCCATTTTCAGATACCTTGTAATGACAGTAGTTTTATTTTTTTATTTCGTTTCTTTGAAAAACATCATTTACAGAAAGGTGGCGAGAAAGTTGTCAAATAATAAGTACGAAATTGGCAATAGCACCTGTTTGGGTGCTGCCATGCTTTGCTCAGCTAGAGTTGAGTGGTCATCTTTCAAATAATGCCTGAATTGAGAGCCGATTAGCAAGTCAATGAATCATCAGCATTTTTGGTTCAATTTTGACCACTACGCCTAGGTGACACATTTAGGATGACAACTGCCATGACAGCCTCCTTTGCACCAATGACTCACTCGCTGCATAAATATCCTCAAAATTAGTATTACATTAATGCAAATGAATGAACAGTCCCATTGATTAGACGCGATTTTCTGCACAGTTCGAAGTGAATAGCAAGGTTGCACTCGTGGCTGGCAGTGTCGTACCAGTTAGCAGTTTTTGACAAAAGCTATTGAAATAAATTTATTTGCGGTTTTTTGTTGTTTTTTTTTGCAGTCTAACATTGCAGAAAAAACTATGATAATGTCATGAAATCTGCAGTAATGTTGTAAAAAAAAAATTGGGAAAACTTAATTGCTATTTGTTCGAACATAAGCTTCAGCCCGTTTTTCTCCAAGAAGAAACTGTGATATTCTTCTGAAAGAGTGCAGGAAAAAAGCGTCGCGTCAATCTGGTCAAATGATGAGAAAGGTGTTAGTGAACGAGGTCCAGCCTCTCCGATGATCCTTATTTGATATTTTTCATCTCCCGAAAAAAATTCATCAATGGATGGTCACGTAGGGCAAATTTTTTGACGATTTTTAACGGCTGTGTACCGAAATTCTGCACTTTGCAGACAACGGCAGATCTGGTTCGTGAAAATCAGTGATGCAGATTTGGTTCTTGAAAACCAATTTTGCAGATCTGGTCTCGACAAAAATCCCATGAATAGCCACCTATTGCTGTTGACCCATTCCACAAATCTGTTTATTGCAATAATTAATTGAGCCAGCATTGGTTATTAAGTACAGGTTTTGTACACCTGAGTGGCATCCTCAGAGTTCTGCAGAAAATGTACTTGGAATTGTCATTGAGCTAGTAACCACGATGACTCGAATTCTCCTACTCCAAAGAGTTCGCTTTTGTTGGAAACTATTATACGGGCCGTAATGTTTGGTTTCAGTTAAATAATCGATGAGCCAGCTTTCTGCTACTTCTTCCTCCATTCATCGACATTGGTTCTGTTCAGTTTCACTGCACTTTCGTTCGACTCAAGGTGTTCATCTGCATGACAGTCCTGCCAGGGTTGTGTTCCAGGGTGTTGTGCTGACCATTCAGTTGGTGGACCAGAGTTGCTGTATGTCCGGAAGATGATGACGAAGCGCCACCTTTGCTGGAATTCTTTCGGTAATGGTAGCCACAAACTACGGCCACCAGGACGGCGGTAACGGCGAACATTCCCAGGGAGGCGAATAGAGCGCCGAAGCTAGGTACCGACAAGCAGACGCCAAAGTCACCAGCACCGTCAGAGCGCCTGCCAGCGTAGACGGATACAGAATCGACGCTCACGTTGGGAGCAAAGGCGAGATCCGTCCTGGAGATGGCTTGATAGGAATTGGACACACGCAGCTCCTTGTCGTCGTGGACGTTGCGGCTCTTCCTGAAGCGACCTGTGCGACCATCGATGCCACCGCTGTAGCTTCGGGGCCCGTAAGGGAACGACTGAGAATTGGTGGTGCGGTGGTCCGTTGGTTCAGAGATGTCCTGGTGTGAAGGGAAGTAGGACTGGGTGTGCGGCTGCTCCTTCAAACCTGAGCTCTCGTCGCCCTGAAAGTGGAAAGTTAAAGAGATAAAATGAGACGCCCCATTGAACCAGGCTCCACGGTCAACTAGCCGCAGCACGTTTTTGAAATTTATAAATAGTTATAAGTCTCGGTAAGTTCACCGTGGAAAGTAAATTCGGCAATTTCCCAAGAAGAGAATCTAAATTGCTAATAAAGAATTGGGAGAGGACGGCGTTGGACCTTGCTATAGGTTATGATCGTTACGAGCAACTTTAAAAATAAACGTAGAAGGTACAGGAGGTACCTTTTCTCAGGGCATTAGAGTATACCTTGCGTTCAGCATATGCTGCCTTGGACACTGGATCCTGATCAGAGGCACTGTTGGGAGGTTGTTCAGAGTCCTGGCGGTCCGTAGCAGTCACTCCTTGCGGTGCAGGAGCGGGATTTCTTCCTATTGGACTGCCAACTGGAAGTGGCGGAAGACCGATCCTCTGTGGGAAGCCCATGCCCTCGAAGGTATCCGAAGAGCAGGGTTTAGGGCAGCCATGGCGGCAGATCACAACCTTGCATTGGATGTTCACCTGCAATGTTGATCGTGTTAAGACTGCGTGGTAATATCATCTAAGTCGTATGCCTCATCAAAGCTTCGCCAAACTCACCTGCATGGTGTCCGGGAACTTAAAGGCACTGAAGTGGGCATACGTGATAACTGAGGCCCGTCCGTCCTTAGTGCGCGTCTTCTGAAAGACGCTGAACATCTTAGGTCGCAAAACGCAACCTCGCTCGTCGGTCAGCTGAAGAGGTGGCTTGACCCCATCGTGGGCCACGCAGGAGCGAACCATCATATCGAACTCGCCACTCGGATCGTTGATGGCCACCACCAAGGTCAACGTGCTACCGATGGGCACGATGCCCGACACGTGGCTCGCCCATGGACCTTTGCCCTCTTGGATCTCCATCCAGCAGTCCACGTTGTCGCCCTGGAATTCGGAAAAAATAGAAGAGCAAGAATGTGAAAAAGTATCGTCTATTTTAAAGGAAACTTGAAACTATTGTTGGCAATTACAAGCACATGAAATGGTCGACCATTGCTGTCCCTGCGGATCTTGCAAACATTGATTTTCCAGTGTTTTTTTTTTTTAAATTAGCATTGGCTGTTGCCAGGCATGTTCTTAAAGTACAATTTCTATACGTACCTGAAAGTTGAGCTCGATGACGGTGAGATCGTCTATCTTAACGGCTGGCATGCTCTCGGTCAGCTGCCTGTAGTCGTTGGCCCACTCGCAGCGCAGCCTCTTTGCCTCGTCCCACAACTCGATGAGGTCCTTCTCGTACTGGATGACGATAGTGTTCTCGTAAAATTTGCCTTGCAGGTCCGGCTTGGTGCCGCACTGGTCGTAGACGATGTCGAACTTGTAGTCCGTCTGTCCGCTGTTGGACAGCACGTAATTGCAATTCTGCTGACCGTAGCTGCCCTTGGAGAAGATCATGCCGTTGAAGGGGGTGCTGAACTTGACAGTCACTGTCATCTTGTCCGAGTAGCACATGACGTCCAGCGTGGCGATCTGCGGCATGTTGCGCGGCCTGAGGTCCGGTGACCACACTGGAAGATCGCCTTCTGGACCCTCGCGACGCCCTACAACTTCCTGAAAATAGAATTGGAACGGTTTTTAATAGTCAATGGACGTCTTGAGTTTAAGACCCAGTTGGTCGTAAAACTTATATTCTTGGTGATCTGCTTGTGGTTGGAAAGTCATCGAGAAAATTTATTTACTGGAAACCGTTTGAGACGGGTAATAAAATAAGTCAACAAGAAAATGAGTCGGACATTACTTGAAATGAACTAGAAAATTGATCGGAAACTTTGATTGGGTCAGATGTGTAGACGAAGTCTTTTACCCTTGAAATTTTGGAAATGATACGTTTTGGTTGATTTTTGTTTCGCGAAGACAAATTAAATGTAATCTGCGGTATACGTGTATTTTTTTCAAACCGAGTACAGTACACCGTAGCAAGATGGCACCTGTCCAAATCTCGTATTATTTTGATAGTGATGACACCGCCATCTATTATGCATTTCGCAAAACAGCGTTAATACGTTTTGTCGAAGCTTCGCCATGTTGTTTAATGTTTCATTCTTACTGGTAATATTATCGACGTTGAATGAGCGATTTTCACAAATGATTCGCCCAACTCATTATTTGCGGTGGGAAACACAATTTAATTTTGTGGAAAAATAAAAAGTGGGAGGGGACGCTGTGAGCGGTGAACTGGACATATAATTACTTTTTTCGAGATCATTTTTTTTTATTCTCCCTCGTCTTAATCGAGAATTAAATGAACACGAAATTACAGTAATTTAATAAAGCGGGAGAAATGATATGGGAAAAAGTTGGTTTTTGAATGTTATATATCATTTTGGCTATTGTTATAACCCCAAATGAAAACGGTGGGCAGGTTTTCAAAAACTGATATTAATTTTAATGTAGTTTTCACACACGCTATGAGGCAACTAACTCAATCCCTTGCCAAAAGAGCAACCAGATTTACTACTTTGTACATGTAGTTATCTAGACCTTTGTACAAGACCTACATTACCCAACATTTTGCTGTAATCTAGTAATATTTCTTTCAAAATTATTTGTGTTTGGTAACGAGTTGTACTTTTCGTAAGTTTTCCCACCCACATACATACATCTGACCATTATATATACAGTAGATAAATGAAGTTTTAATTACTTTCAGTTTGAAATTTCCTTTTTTAAAAGTCATGTTTAGTAAAATGCTCAGAAATGTGCTTGACTTTTTCGGACACGCCTAAAATTGCCATGTTTTCAGGTATAATAACTTTCCCCGTGTATGGCCGGCTTTATACATACTAATTTACCTATCAATATTCGACAATTCTACTATATTCTCGCGTGTTATGGACTTATTGTATGGTTAAAAATGTTTTCCTGACTTATCTACATATATTACATGTAGGGTTATATTTTCCGTCATGTATGACTAGCCCGAACTAATTGCTGTAAAATTCCTTCTGGCAATTACGAATGACCGTACTGTAGTTGTCGCGGAGTTTCTCGCTAGGGGTCGCTGCGATCGCCGATTGGTCAGCAGGTTGTTGGTCTTTGGCGGAGTTTCAACCGTCCGAGCTAGCCAATAATGACCGCGATTTTGGCACGCATGCATGCAGCGAATACGGCGAGTGGTCAAGCGCGAAAACAAACATTCGCACCTGGGTGCATTTTACTCAGAAAAAATGGCGAATTCCTGTATCAACATTTGAGCAATTTGTGGGAAAGTTGAGGTGAAACGTTTCGGGGGCGAACACGGGCTGCCCCCTGCCCCCGTTCGTGATCGTCCGCTGATCTTTAATGTCTGAAGGAAAATAGAAAAAGAAAAAAAAAGAAGCTCGATGATTTTATTTCCTCCTCCTTAACGTCAATTACATACTCACTTCCCTCTAAACTGCGCTTCGCATATTTCCTCCCGTTGACCATCTCGAAAATCGGCAAATTATTACTTTTAACCGAGCTTCACACTCGAGAGGAAGCTGCCAGAAACGAACATGGGTCATGTGGTCATTATCGGCAATTTTTTGAATACCATGAATGGAAGTTTTTGGAAATTCAAGGAAAATCAAAAGAAAGATGCATGCAGGCGTCAGACGGTCATCCTCGGTTTTGACCGACGATTATTGTCCATTATTTCATACATGCGCAGTATTATTTAAATGCAAACGTCTTTGATTTAGAAATTGACTGTCTTGACCATAAATTTTAAAAACGATATTTTTATATTGTTTGTGATAATTGTTCGCGAAAAGTTGACTTTTATGACAAATTAATTTCTGAAAACTCGTGACGTCCTAAAACTGATGGTTTTTATATTTTTTGCTGAATTCATCAGCTGGTTGGGGGAACTACAACGAGCTGAACATTGTAGTTTAAAAAGCAAATGTGGTGTCAGAGGTGCTTATCTTTTTAACTTGGCTGTACGTTTCATGGTTTCCTATATTTATAGCGAAACATTTGTCAGTAAAGTCCAATTTTCGAGTTTTCACGAAGCTACATTGTTTCACGTTTAACGAGAGGAGAATTTGAAGAAAAAATCCTGTAGGTTTTTGAAAACGTTTTCATTTTTTTTTGCAAGTTAGGAAATTATGAGGTGGAGAGAAAATGCCATAGTCTTATGCAGAGGTGTAAATAATTCTCATCACGTTTGCCGAAAATTTTCGCGAAATTGTTGCTATAAACGTTTATAGTTTTTAATGTTTGGACCGAGCTGAGCATTAATATCCGAAGCTGTCATGGCAGCACTGTAATTTCATAATTCTAGAGAGCAACTCGGTTTAAGGGCGATCCTATTTAACAACGTCAAAAATTTCCCTTAAAAAAAACTTAAAGAGGAGCATCAGAAACATCTATAGCTGCAATGTTAAAAAATCAGATATATCCCCCTCGCATAAATGAAGAAATTTGGAATTTTTTTTTAATTATTTAGTTTATGTAAAAATATAATATGAAAAGATAATTGATATGTGATGAGATTAGTTTTTCTAAAATAGTTACACGCATGGAAGGTTTTGATAGCAAAAATGTTGTCACCTTGTTTTTAACGTTATATTTTCCTTATTTTGTAATGGTATTTTTATAATTTTAATTTGTATAAATGATTTAAATTATCTGAATATTGAATCAATTTTTCCTTATATCTTTTGATTCCTTTTTTCTGAGTAAATTTTCCTTTAAAAAATGAATTTTGTTCGTGTTTTTAGAATTTCCTCATCTTTAAAATGAAGTTTTTGTTTCAAAACATTTACATATTTTCGTTTCACTTCCATTTTACGAAAATTGAAATTATTATTTGTCATTAACGTGCATGGTGAGAATTAAAAACAATTTCCCTGGTGTTATTAAATACGAGTAATTTTTATTACACCAAATTTGAAAGTTTTTTGATATTATGTTTGAAGTCTGAAACATTACAACTATTGATTTTTAATATTTTCGTATTGATGTATAAAACAACTGAAAACCTTCGAAAGCTATTCTGCAGATTTATAAAAAGTTTAAAAAGTATATGTATATCTCGTAACGTTTTCACGGCATCCGTCTTGTTTCCAAGACTCGTTCTGCCATAGCTAAGATTTGAAATACGAGAAAAGGGTTACATCTGAAATGCCAATAAATCATAGAAGTTGAGGGTGGTTTTAATGGAGTGACTCGAATATTTTTCTTTTCTGGTTGGTCGTAAATCCTAACCGGCTTAAGAAACGGCTTCATTAGCGAGACCGCATCATTTGCATATATTGCATTTACGATGTGCGAAATGTAAACAAATGTTTCTTTTAGAGTTGTTATAGGCAAATGAATATGTCGCTCTTTTTTGCTTGAAGAAATATTTACACGAGAAGCAAATTCCTTTATCTCGATGTTTGGAAACATCTAACATGGCGGAAATAGGATAACTATATAGCTTTGGGGATACACTTTTGTGATAGCATATCAAAGTAGATGTCGCTGAAATCTTAAAATGTAGCAAATGCGAATCTCTGTCGGTTATGCCCCATGTTGGTGCAGCGAAACGTATTACAAAATATGATTTAGAGCATAGATCGTCATAGATGGCGCTGGGGTCGTGTAAGGTTTAGAACGGGCATTTATCGCCACAGATGGTGCTGATCGGATTTTGGAAAAAAAAGTTGAACCGCAGAATTCAGCCAAGTAAATGGCGATGAAAACTTGATCGTTTCCTAATTAAGCGCGCAGAATTAATAGAGGAATTAAAAGGAACGCGTTGATTGCGAAGCCATTAATTAGGATACTTATGATGGATGCGTTTTGTCCTTTCCTGTAATCAGAAATGCAAAGTAGACGCTAATCGGTTAATCGGCGCTTTTAATTAGCAGTTGTGCTTGGCGCCCCCTAGCGGAGCTTTAAGGCTAATGACAGAGGTTCTTCGTCCGAAACGTGGTTAGGATTAAAGGGGTTGGTCGAAAATGAAATTAAAAATTAGGAGAGATTTTGGGTTGCGTGCCGAAGGATGAAACGAAACGAAGGGCGTTGTTTGGGGTTAAGGTCGTCCGAAAGGGGGCGCGACGATAAGAAGAAAAAATTGGATAATTTAATGGAGTTTTCGCATTCCGACGCGTCCGAGTTACCCGCAGCCATTAAAGTAGTGACACGAAGCGTTTTAAAGGGGATGGAAGCGAGTTCGGGCTGGTTTTGATTGACGAATGGGAGGAAACTAAAGCTTGATTTTTGCTATAAAATTAAGACGAGCTAGTTAGGTTATACGAAGCCAATAAAATACAGGTTAGTTTATCAGGATGACGTTAAAGTAGTGCAAAACGTGGACTCTCGTTTTGCCATAATTACTTTTCAAATTTTGCGCTACAACTGGTACAATTTTTTAAAATCGAGACTTTAGCTTCACCCTGTAATTTCCTCGACATAGCACCATCTGGTGGCGATTTGGGCCATGCGATGACGTAATGAAGTGCACGATGCAATCCGCGTTTTATTTAAATGTCAGCCATTTTGGCCTAAATTTGAATGAATACTTTTAAGTTAAATTTCATGATAAAGTGTAGTTTTCTGGAAGATTTGCCGAGAAAGTTGCATGATTTTAGCATGGCGCAGGAATGCGAGCACGGTGAGCCAACTATTGCCCCGCAATCATCGTGTATAAGGTTAAGCGCGAGGGTTGCGAATAATAGTTAGAAAAGTAATAGCCATCACGCTTGTTTGCAAACTATAATAACGAGACGAGAAAAAAGGCTCGGTTAATACTGAAGAAAACTCAAAAATCTTACTCTGCATGATTATACAGTACGTGCATGGAGAGTCCATAAAATAAGTTCGTGGCCACCTCGAGGAGGATTACATATGCCGACAATGGGAAAGGTTTCTCAAACAAATGTGAGAAAAACACATCGTGGAGCGTTTTTGTATATTTACGAGCCATAACTAGTCGTAAAACTAGCTCTATAATCAAATAATCAACCGAGTATTTGGATCGGTGATTTAATTTAGCATTGATTTCCGCCAAGAAATGGCGCTGGAACCGTGGCATTTTAGTTTAGGTTGAATCAAGAATTTGTTTAACAGCTTAACATTTTTAAATTTTGTTTTATAGTGGTAACCAAACACGATGAAAATGTTTTTTAACGTTTTAGCTTATAACCTTATAGTTGCATGGCGTAATCCATGCGATAAAGTTAGTTTTTCACTGTATAGTGCTGATCTGATTTTCATCGTGAGATACCTGGCCGGCTTTGACTTTAATGCCCGAAAAAAAAAACTAGAAAAATGGTCTTTGTCACCATTAAAATGGTAATAAGGGTAGGGAGTTTGCGAGCGATGACCAATTGTCTTCATCGAATTATCTTTTGTTGCTAAACTTTCTTCGCTTTCACGTGAATTTGGGCAATTTGTAAAGGTAAAGCGTCGTCTGGTAAACGAAAAAAAACTTCTCTACCTCTTCATAAATGCTTAATGGCCAATTAGCAGAAAATTGGTGAATTTTTTTTTTCTCAAGTAATACCGCCGTTGAAGTCTTGTTCACATTGCTTCTGATAGTACTAATGGGGTTATTAAATTAGGCAAAGGGTAACGAGGGAACCCTTTCTTTTCACCTGGACGCACGTTGTCCCGGGTCATGACCTTTTTTACCTTCCAACTATACATGCACGTTCTTCAAAAAAATCTGCGAGGAGAATTATTTTTTGTTGAAAATTTCCGGATATTTTCAGTTTTCTTCCCCTATTTGAGAACATTTGTGGCCGAAATTCATGAATGCTCCCGGACTCCTTTCTAATAATCATACTTTATTAGTTGAGCAAAACATCACTAGCTGAGAACTCGTTGTTAGTATAATATTACCGAAATTTCGACAATTTCAAGGATACTTCTTGGCGATTTTCATCCAAATCCCAGGTACGCCTTTCACACGTTAACAAAACGTCTAGTGAAAAGTAATTTCATAAAATTTCGCCTTTTTCAGCCTGATTTTAGTTTTGATTTTCACCTCGAGAACTTTCAGCCTTTTTTTCATTCCTTATGGACATGACGGTACATGACATGACATGACGGACCTTACGGTAAAATTTAATCAAATATATCCATTATTTTTCCACTGTTTTATATTTCATAAACCCGTTTTCTATCAAATTTAGTCGAGTTGTAACTCTTTAGAATGCATTTTCGATCCTCGTTACTAATTATTAAAGATTTCACAATTCACGAAATTTCCGCTAAATTAATCTTCCGTTCCAAATTTAGAAATGTTACCCAAGGAAATCAGTCCCTGTTGGATGCCATAAATGTACCCCTGATATCCCTTTAATAGCAACTAGTATTTGTCAAACAAGATGTTAGAAATATGATATATGACCACCGAAGTTGTGTATCTCACTATACATCCAACACGATTATTCACGGTGCAATTGTTAATGTACATTTTCTCTTTTATTTTTTCGAAAAAAGCACTATCCGCATACTGCTTTATGCAGTTTATGCTGAACCATGGTGTGTTATAGTTCTGGATGGTTGAGATTGGCCAATAATGAATTCAAGTCGTATAGGATTAAAAAGCAGCAGTTTCATAAAAAAAGGTTGTTAACAAAACTGCTGCTTTGACATTAATAACTCAAATGGTATAGGCTCTCGTAAACAACTTAAGGGAGATCAGTAGAGGAAGCAAATAATTTCATCTTTAAAAAAAAAATACATTTAATTTTTTGTACATACCTCTTGAATCAAATTTAGTTCATCGAAAACTTACAGCTTTTCACAAATTACTTGAGATAGGTCAATTAATGTTCGTGCGCATGACATCATTGCATAGTGTTACTGTTTACAATTTGATGGTTTTCCGCGTTTATCTGATTTATGCTTTAATGCAATATTATTATATTTTTTTTACTCTAAAATGACCTACGTGCGCATGCAATTTTAAATTACTTCCCAAGCATTTTTTTTTAAATTGAAGCGGCTATATTGTGGTTAGTTTGTTTTTTCTCGTTTTTAAAAGAATTTTTCGGCAATTTTTACTTTTTGTATTTTTCGCCTCCAGGGCGATTGTCTATAATGGGATCTTGATATTTTTCCAGTCTGGAACCTTGTATTGATTAGCATAGACCTCCGTGTTAAAAATATACATGCCAACGCCATCTATGGAGCGCTTCGTACTAATTTCGGAAAAGTTTTCTCAAAAATATTTATGTTCTTTTAATTACTAAATTAGTTAGGCAAAAATGGTCAAATAACAAACTCCCACAATGGACCTTATGCAGAGTTACATATGGGACTACATCACGTGATTTTTCGCCAGTGGAATGAGTGAAATGTCACGTGATATCTGCATAGTCATTTGATTATCACAAATTGCTTGGGTTAGAAAAAGTTGACCATTCATTCGCAACCTGGACAATTTTAAATTATTTTAATTACTCAAATGCATTTATTTGTCGCTGAAATCCATATGTATAAAACGTAGAAAACTTTTCCATTAATTTGGAAAAGTTTGGCTAATATGGCGCGCGCGTATTAAGTGCTTATAACTAATTGCGTTTTTTAGCAATTAAAATAATTGAAATGAAACTCACCTGATTATTGAGCAGTAAAACAATTAAAGCGATTCCCGTCCATGTCGCCGGAAAATATGCGAGAACCTGAAACGAGAAAATTGAAGAGTAAAAAAGCGGTTTTGGACCACCCAAAAATTGGCGAAGAGAAATTTGCTGCATCGTGTTGTGATTTATGCGCAGGCAGCGCCGCCTATTAAAAGTGCGGGAAGTGCGCCGAATTCTACTACAGAGTGGGAGTACTTTCTATAAAAAAATGCCTTAAACGGCATTTAAGGCGAGAAATTATTGGTTCGGTGACAGGATGGTAAAATAAATGGGTTGTTCTGGATGTTTCTTTGAAAACTGGATTTTTCACAAAAACGCCGTGCCGGAAAAGTCACTGAGTAGAACTGAATTTGTAGGAATTAAATAGACACATTTTGGCTAAAAATAGGATTTGTTTATGTAAATGAGATTTTATTTTTGAAAAAAAAATCCTATATAGCAATTCCAATCTTTGGCCAAAAAATTTCTTTCTGATTCTGATTTATTTCTAATTCTTAAACAATTTATAGATTAGGAAATTTGTCCAAGATTTTTCCTAAATTTTTGAGTACTAATTTTCTATAATTTCCCTAGTTGTTTTTCCCAATTTTAATTTAACAACTACCTAAATTAACATTAATTAGAAAATGTTTAAAATAACCTCAAACATTTAGAATTATATATTTTGTAAAACCTAACCAGGTAACGGCTCTCCACTAAGTTCCACTTGTTCCATAGTTGTTATGCTTACTTTAAGATTATAGTATATGTATATATATGTTCCTGGTTAAATTCCCTGCCAAATTTAATATACAGAAAACAAGTTTTTTTCTCGTTTCTCTTTTCAAGTTCGCCGTCCTTATAAAACACACTTCATTTCAACTCAATTTATAGACTAGTTTTCAACTTAAATTTTGTTTACATTTATACTCTATACAGATTAAGTCGTTTCCTTATCAAAATGTCAGTTTACGATCTTTATATTTGGACAAAAAAATAAATAAGTAACAACTGAAGCAGTTATTTCTTCATTTGTTGCATACTACACTATTTATTGTATTAAAAACCACTCGATAAATATTCTATGGTCAAGGATTTGATAAAAATTATAGTTTCGTATTTATTTCCTTTATTTGCTATACAAAACAATCAACAAATTTGTTTATGATCCATGGTCTCTACTGTATATAATTGTCTCGTTTCGGTTTTACGTAAACATGGCTTTGGTCACTATGTTTGTCAGTTATCAGCGTAAAAACTGTTTTAATTATTTTTACGCTGATGATTGTCAAAAATCTGGGCCAAAGTTACTGGGCCGTGTTTTTAAAGTCAGACGAGACCTTCGTTAAAAGCAGTTCGTGAACTTTTTTGTTTGCCAAAGATCAGGAACAGTATACTGTATATATAGTGAAGAGGATAAATATGTTTGTCAGCATCGAACTCTAGAGATTGTGTTGCCCCCTGGCGATGTCGGTGATTCCTAACAGGATGTAGTTTGTTAACCTACTTCCTGTAAAAATTACCCCACTGGCCAAAATAATTAACAATATGACACTGAAATGTCTTTTCCTTAATTCGCTAAGCCATGATCGCCATATTGGTAGTGATAAAATAAACATTTTATATAGGCAGCCCATCCAATGCGAAACCTGATACTGTTTTCCTAAAAATAAGAATTTGTGGAATAACATTGACATTTTTGTGTTTTAGTTGAAATATTTAGTAAATCTGTGCGATAAGTTTAAGGTTGATATATTTAGGAAATGTATTGAACATGTTTACCGGGAAATTTTCTAGGAATTTCTCACCTGTAAAATAGAAACTTATTCAGCAGGTCCGTTTAAAGTTGGAATATTTCGGAATTGTTGTTTTTGAGATATTTTTAGCAAAAATATTTATGAAATTTACTGAAAACGTTTTGCGAAACTTTTTAAAAATTTGGTAAGATGTTTGTATGACTGAAATATTGAAGAAACTTTCAGGACATGTTTTACTAGGAAATTGTGCCGAATACTTTTTAAATGAAAAGTAGGATATAGTGGAAGTTTTTTGGCTGAAAAATTGAAAACTGGTTTATGTTGAAAATGTTTCCAGAAATTTATTGGACCTACATGAGCAAATATATAGGTTAGCATTTTGTAGCGTTTTTTTAATCCCCTTTAACGTTCTATATTCCTGCCACTAGGTACCTCGCCCGTCATTATGACGTCATAGATGCGGACCACCTGGTCCGGTGGTCAAGTCATTCGCTTCCTGATGGCCGAAAAATAGCCGATCGGTCATCAGTTATAGTTTCGTGCTAATCCTATATTTGGGTGCGAGGTCAACCCTTTATCATTATTTCCCAAACAAACTGTTGAAATATCAAAAACCAGCCGACCGGGGAAAAAAATACAACATCGGCGAAATTCCATTGAAATAAAAAAGGCAGCGTCGATGATGAGAATGATGATGATTATAATGATAGCTGAATGCAAAAAGAACAGGTTTATCTGACCGGAAAAAAAAAACGAGCTAAGATTTATTAGTACGGAAATCGAGTCTCCATCAAAAATGTCAAAATTGACAAAAATGCGAATTCGTGATGTGAAATAAGGACAGAAAAGCAAGGATCCCGTTTTTCATATAATTCCTATAAACTCACCCCCCCCCCCCCCATATTTTTATGATGATGTCTAGAAGACATTTCAAGAAATATATATAAAATTCAAATCGTGTCCATTTTGTTTGTTTGTGGAAGCGGGCCATTCGAAAAGGACGCTTTCATCTGGCACGTAGGGGGGACGTGCATTTCAAAGGCGTCCCTTTCGAACCGCCCCCGATGACTCAGCACCGCGCTGACCACCGGGCAGACCAGCCGGGCATCAGACACATCAGAGATGTTTGTTTGTTTGTGGGTGTCTTAGTGGACGAAAAGTGTTTCCATGAAGCGCCTTTGCTGAAGTGGTATGGGGGCGCTGCGGTCATGATTCGTTCATTAGACCTACTTCGTCGCTATCAGTTAAGTACAGCTCGGGTTTTACGGCTAGTTTCCTATAATTTCAAGCTTTCTAGGAAAATGCCTTCTTTCCCTTATTTTCTAAATGCTATATTTCAAGAAACGTTCATATGTTTAGATATAAATGCTGTACCTCCTAAGTGTTTGACACTTAGGATTTTCTAAGAAATGGAAATAACTTCTATGAATCCGTAACACAAGAATCCCCAAAATTAAAAAAGTCTCGAGGAATTTCCTATACATTAATTATTTTAAAAGCTACGGTACAAGTTTCATATTCCTCGTCATTTCAAGAAATGTTCGAGTATTTTAGGAGCTTGTAGTGTCGGATACGAAATGCTCAGCGTAGACGTGGATTGCAGCCTTGACATTTCCCTTGGCCCACTGGCAGATCCAGCCGTGACCTAAACGCGACTGGCCGCCAAATGCCAGAGGTGTGGTCTAGCGTGCTTGGCTGACCAGTGCCCACGGGGACCGCGAGTTTCGATCAACACCAATGTGTGGTCAACGTGAAACACTGACCGTTCGAATGTAAACAACATACCATAGACGGTCATTTCATTTGTTTGCCATCCCTCTTCCTATCTGCTCGAAGAATTCGTCTACAAAACAATACGAATGACCTCTATGATTCTTTCTGTATACGTACTGTATCTCAAGTAGTTTTAAATTTTCCTTTTTTATTTGTCACGCGTAGCTTTGTTTTTTTTTCCCCCGACAGTTACGCGTCTGAAACTTACCCAAATACGTATTTTCCGTACTCGCGCTACGTCTCGCGACACTGCTAGGGGGCGCGTCATTCGCGAGGAGCGCGACCTCTATCGGGTCGAGTGGTGAAATTCTCTCGCTCATTCCCCAAAACCAAAACTTTGACCATTTCTCTCGTATACCTTCCCGGAATTGAACTCGCGAGAGAGAAGCGTATATCCGAAGATGACTTTGAATTTCGGTGCAATCCCTAGCGAGGGGGGTCATCGGTCACCCGCATTACCCATTTATTCGTAACGCCTCACCTCTCGCTGGGTTTTTTAATCGGTCAACAAATAACAATAACGGAACGATTCACGAAGATCGCTCAACCCGTTCGTTTTCGAGGGTGTCTTTTTGCCGAAATGCGCGACCCTCCATTCCGTAACCTACATTTCACCCCTTCGTTTCGGATGTTCCTTTGGGTCACCGTATGTTGAATCGTCCGAAGAATAGATGGTCAAAAGACGAGCATTCTCTGATCAAATTTTCAGTTTGTCTCAATTTTTGACACCACCAAAGAGGCATTTGAGTCGTAGGGGAGCATCCTCCTGAAAATGGGCTCTACACCCTCCCTCTCTCTCCCCACCCCCCCTTTCCCCAACCACATGAAATGTATTTACTGATTGTAGGGTATTGAGTTGAAAAAACACAAATACGGTGGGAAAAAAGACAACGGAGCATATACAGTATAGTTGCATGTGCTGTAGAACTACATCCGGTGCTTCATAGTAAATGATGTCAGCAGAATTAAAATGAATGTTGCCATAATCATCATTTAACAAATGACGCCATCATCCGTATTTTGATGAATGGCGTCATCCGAATTTAACGAATGACGTCATCATAATTTTTCGGACATCCTAAACTCAAAAGCTACCCCGGCCATAAGCCGGAAAAAGACGTACATGTAATCGAGAAAAGTAAAGGATTGTCAAAACTCAGGGGCTGTTCGTTACTGCAAATGAAAGGGGTTAAAGCACTGGCGCACGGGTTCAAAGGTCACGTCGCTCGTTTTATTGCCGCGAATGAACGCTCCATCTTCAGCTTGAATAGGTGACGAATGTAACGCTTCGGTGTTAATTTAATGGGCGTCGTTTATCCCTTATTAGGATGTATTTATTCGGGGAATTTCGACGAGTGCGATTTTCAACTTGAATAAAAATGCATTTTGTTGTAGAGGAGGTGCGAAAATGGAGGCGGAAACGCGTTAAATTGGCCGGGTGAGGGGGCTGCGCTCGCTAATTGCCTCGTTTCGTGACTTTCATCACACCCATTTCGTGTTTGTTCGCAACGCAGATTAGTGTCATTACTCTCGTCTCGGACCTAAAGCGGTTGAGTACCCTTTCACCCTTTGTCACCACGTTAGTGGTAACGGAGAGGCGTTTTGGCACACGGCACAAGAACTGAAACCATTAGAAATGAGTATATACTTATTACTCGATTTTGAAAGTAGCGTTTTACAGACAGGTGCCCCCAAAGTACACTAATTGATTAATTTGAATCTTGAGTTATGCAGGTTTTCAGCGTACAGGTTAATTGCTTGTCAAAAAGTCGGTATTTGTTATCTCAAACGCAGCACAATTGGGAGTATTTTAACACGAATAGATGCTTCGAAGTCATGTATGTTTGGGATGTTTTAACACGCCTCTGACACCTCAATTTCGTACGTTTTGACTCGCCGAAACGTGCAAATTTGGAATGGCTTTTTCGGGTCACTGTCACAAACACGTTAATTTAAAATGTTTAAACATATCCGAGGTGTGCGTGTCAATTTATGAAGGTTTAACACATCAAAGACATGTGAATTTGGAAAGTTTTAACATATAAAAGACGTGAGAATTATGAAAGTTGAAACATATTAAACCCGAGTGAATTTAGAAAGTTCTAATTAATGCTCCAATTATAATGAATTTAGGAAATTTTAAAATGTAAAGGCCAATTTAGCAGATAACTTAAGCACTTACTGGTAATATGTACTGTTTAATTAGTTCAGTGAGCGTACACGTTGAATAAACACTGTAGCTTACATCAAATTAAGTTCAATTCGTTACTTGTGGGAACTGAAAATTTGAAAACAAACGTTTCGTTACTTGTTGACACTAAATTTTTTATTAATTTTGTCCCATATACACATCATTGACCTGTGAATATGGAAAGTTTTACCATATCAAAGATCAAAGACGTGTAAATTACGAAAGTTTTGACGCATTAAACGCGATTGAATTTTAAAGGTTTTGACACCAAAGGGTGCGAGCATGTTAAAACTTATCCATGTAGTTTGCTAACTATTATTTTGAACAGTGTCGCGTAGTGGTATTGCAGACTCTTACCACTAGGCGACACTGGTTTTTAACTTAATGGAATAAGTTTCACTCTGCTCTCACACATATACAGTACGTGTGAATTTGTATTGTGTTTATTCGACGCACGTCACGTGATGTTACAGAACTGCAGCTATGCGCGAATAAATTGCAGTATTTTTAATCATCATTTGAATGTATCTTATGTAGTTATCGTTGTTTTTTTAAGTTTTAAGCATCCAGACATCGCTGATGACCTCTCACGATATCGCAACACCCCTAGTGGTTGTCTGCCTAACCCTCTTTTTTTAAAGAAAAAGTTATAAAAGTGCCATTAAATTTGCGAATAAAATGCCGAATTTCCTTATAATGGCTCGTATTAAAAGGTCGTTCCCTTATTGACACTTCTGGTTAAGATTGTCCCGACTTCCTGGTTTACTTCCATCGCCAGCCTCGCCTCGCCTAAATTTCAAATTCTTGACCCCCAGAGGTCCTAGAAGGTCAGGTTAATATTTCCTTGAAATACGGAGATTCCACTAAAAATAACCGGCAATTAGGAGGGGTCCTCTAGATGGCCCAGAGTATTGGCGAAAATAAGAAAACACCTAAGAAACTGATCGGATGACCGCTTGACCAACCTGGGTTGACTCGAACCCCCTCCCTCGCCAAGGCCGTTTGGAGGGGTCCTAAATAGGGAGGATTAGAATGAAGGGGCTCAGGGCGCTGACCTCTGTTATGACCCTCTTTGGACCGAGGTCAGATAGGGAGCAAAAGAAGACACTGGTCAATTGCATATCATTTTGTTTGCGGGAATTCGAAGGAAATTTAGGAAGTTGGGATGTTTTCAGTTTCTTGTATTTTTAATACAGTATTATAAACAACTACAGTATCTGTTTACCTTATAATGTCTCTAAATACTTTCTATTTCCCTACTAAATTTTTGTTTCCAAATTCATCATTGCTTATAGCTGGATATTATTTTTTCATTTTAACCAAACTTCATTATTTTAACCAGACATGTCCACATTTTCAGACACAAATTTCCTATTTCTGGCAGAACGTATCCCTATATTTATCATAAATTCGTCTGCGAATACCTGTACATAAATGTACAAGCATAATGAACAGGTGTCATAATGATCAGGGACGTTATCCAATCCGAGCTCAGTTACAGTAACTTCCTGTTCTGCACGCGCCAATGGAATGTGGTCATCGAGCAGCTGACCCCTGGTCGAAGCGCGCCATTGCTCGTTATATAGACCTAAATGCCACGTTAAACGAGTTGCTAGAACGTCCATTAAGTGATGCGTGGGGAATATTGATGCGGACGTTGGCGCAATTAGTTCGGCCACGGCGAGCCCACTGGTCAGTCACGCGATGACCCTTGTTTTTCAGTGGGCAGCGGCGAGCTCTTCTTGTACGAAAATCAAACACGGTTTTCGTTGAAGCGAAGAAAAAAAATGGCGAGTGCACCAACCGTGTAATGGTAATAGCGTAGTAAACGATCCGGGACAAGTCGAGAGTGACGCGCCGGAGGGAGGATCCAATTCCGAGAGATCCAATCAGGTGTAAACCTGGATGAATGACGTCAGTTCAATGTGGTCGAAAATTCAGTTTACTACCCACGAATGCGAACATGTACATGTACATGTCAAAACACTGTAAAGATGATATTATTATGTCAATTGGATAACGTTGCCTCGTGTCCTACAAGTAAACAATTAGTTCTAGAACAAGCACCTTAGAGAGCAACTTTGGGCTTGAACCACCAAGTTTACCGTCTACGGAGGACAATTAGGTTTGAACAATTTTCCTTTTAAACTCAAAAGTCGGGTACACACTAGCCACCAAACCAAAACTAAAAACCACAAACCACAAACTTTCAACGTGAACTATACAGTTTCTAAAAAAAATTATACAAACTAGTTTTGTAAAACTTGAGCGTACACATTGCAACAAACCATATTTACAAAACTGAGCAGACGACAGAGGAAACACGATTGATACGACATGCTGTCGTCTGCAGTATCATCGATATCGTGCGGACGAAGCGTTGATAGCAGCGCCACCGCCAAAAGCTTGGCTATTTCCCTTTCATCTCACCGACACTCGAAGGGAACGCCACACTTAGTTTCCAAACTTGATTTTCTAATTTTTAGTTTGGCAAAAACAGTTATATGTATACGCCATTTTTTTCGTTGCCACAAACCAGAAAAGTTTCAAGTTCGGAGTTTTTAGTTTTGGTTTGGTGATAGTGTGTATCCGACTTTAGAGAGCACATTCAATTCACAGTCACTACAAAAGTGGCAGGCATTCTACATTGTAGAACAAGTACTTTGTGAAGAGTAAGTTTCGCAGAGATCACTTACTTGTATCTGACAGTGGACCTTAGCTCTATAGTCTCTATACAAATAATCTTAAAGCGCAACTTTGCTCTAGAACAAGTACTTTGGCAAGCAGCTTCTTTCTAGAATAAGTACCTCTTATAAGAATAATAGACTATAGAGTAGAAGTATGGACACAACTCCGAGAACACGTTATTTTCTAACATGCAAATATGCATGCAGGACGTGAAAGTATTCGCGCCATGGACGCAATGTACGAAATCGGACTAGCTCTTTGTTTAGCGAATAAAAAATAACACTAATGATGATGATAAATAATGGCGTGTCTATCAAAATTCCCGCCTGCTTCTAGAAAGGGTTAAAAGTATCTCTTTTTTTTTATCCTGAGAAAATCGTAATTTGCGATGAAATTAAATTTTCGGAAGCGAATATTTCGGCGTTGAACTCGGCTGATGTTGGTGAATCCCCCGCGGCCATCTTGTTCCCCCCTCTCCATTCGGAGCGCCCTTGTTGTTGTTGTTATTTTTAAGGGGAAATTTTTTGGGCGAGGCCCCTTTTTCACCATTGGCACGCATGACCCTCTTCCAGAGACCCCTGGGGAAAGCGACCGGAAAAATTCCTCGAATAAGTAAAAATCAAGATATTTTCTGCAAAATGGACCAATCTGCATTGTGCTAAATCATACCTTAATTGTGTTTTGAAAAATAATTTAAGTTTGGAAATGATATTGATTAAACCGCATATTTCGCGGGCATGTTCTAATGCGTACAATAGTAATAGCCATGTATAGTTATTTTTCTAATATATTTTTCCCTCGGATAATGTTAATTACGTGTATTTTTACACTCGGAATGTGTACACGTGTACTGTACTTGTTTGAATGTAAAATGGCAGAAAATGTGTATTTTCACATGATGTAAGTTTTGAACATGCTCGTAGAAATATGTAGAAATATGTATTTTAATGTGCAATTAATGAATAATTTCATATCCAAAGTTTGGAATTTTATATATTGACAAAATACATGTATTTCTGTTGCCATTACCCCAAAAACAAGCTTTAGTTTGTTTTGCAATTAAGTTATTTGATTGCTGGGGTAGGAGGAGCGGAAGATTAGATGCTGAACTCTGACCTCTCCGCCCTCCCACTTTAAGCGCCCCTATGGGTATTTTTTTTTTTTTTTGCAATTTTGTTGTTGTTGATAATTAAGTCGTGGGTGGTTCACATTGTTTTTAAAACGATTTAATTTCCTCAGAAAAAAAGACAAAAAAAGTTGGCCTTTGATCCTAATTTTCGTTGAAGATCCCAACGTGATTTTCAGCTGTCACTTTTGCTATTCGTCTTTAAATTGGAACAATTATCGGCTGCGTTTCCCCTCCGAATAATCAATAAGATTTCACTGATGAGGTGGCCCCTGATGACAGGAAATGGTATAACAAACACACGGCACTAAATTACATGTACTAGGTTTTGCATTGAAACGTTAGGGGATACTCAGACAAAAATTTCACAAATAGCGCTTGAGCAGAGGTGCAGCCACTTGTTCAAAATCAACACGCTAAGTACATGTACACAGTATACGGTGCTAAGTAGTTTCAAAATGCTTACGAGGTTATCGCTATATTTAAACCAATGAATGGGTGAGAGCACGTTGGCATTTATTCATGTGAATTGTTTACTTATTTTGAGCCAGTGTCGCGTAGTGGTATTGCAGACTCATACCACTAAGGCGATACTGGTTTTTAAGTTAATGAAATAAGTGTCAGCGTGCTCTTACCCAATGCCTTCCTTTGCTCACGTGACTTCGCGTCTACCAAAGTGCGATTTGCGAAGCTTTTGCCCGATTTCCCTAATTATATCGTAACGTAAGGGTAGGAGCACGTACGTTGAAGCTTATTCCAGTCGCTTGCCAACAAATGTCGCTTAGTGGTATTGCATGCCGACGCTTTTAAGCGACACTTGTTGGCAAGCGACTGGAATAAGCTTCAACGTGCTCCTACCATAAGAAGGAAAACTTGCTTTTTGAGATTAGCATATTAACCCAATGAATCCATGTGATAGCAAAAATCTGATTTTTCAGGCATAATCTAAGCAATGAAAAAGGAGGCATTTTGGAACGTATTGGCAGCGCCCCCTACATTCGTTTTCTGAAGCATAATTGCTGATATTTTCGCTAGAGGCTAATATCAGTGTATTGTTATTTTTTTATTTTGGTATGACAGGCATTGTTCATCTTCGATCATTTCAGAATGAGTTTTCGGCAATTAATTTCTCACCAAGAAAAATGCCTGTCGGTGGCCATCTTTAATTGCCTTTGTACCTAGTTAGGGTGAGCTGATTTCTCATCATCCCCACAGTTTCGTAATTAATTTAAAAAGATAATTTGGTGAGAAATTTACGTCAACTCATTTTCAGAAAATAACGAGAGGAGGGTGCTTTGTTAGTAGTGCTTGACCTTTGGTCTTTAATTCTGACTGGAGTGCTTTGGGAAGAAGCTTTGTCACGTGGCCACTGCCAAAGAGACGAGGGGAGAGGGTAAATGCATGTAATAATGCCAGAAGTCTCCAAATATTTCCGCTAGTTTCCAGTGAGGATTCGTGATATTTTTTTCGTGTTACATGTTCTTAAAATTAGATAAGTTTAAAAAGTCAATAATTATTTCATGCGTAATTTTAATATACTAAAAATGTGAAAACTGAAAGGTTCTTTTTGAAAATTGTAAGCATTGAGGGTATTGCCTTTACAGAATAAATTTTCTTCTAGGGTCAGTGGTTACCATTTTCGTATCGCTGAACCCCAGAAATGCATCCTCGATTTCACCCTAAAAAAGCATTGTTTTTTTTTTATAAAAAAATGGGCAAAAAAAATATTTTCGTGGACACAGGTAAATAAAGCTGAATTGAAAAGCGAAACAATTTGCAAAGAATGAACCATGGCATTACTGAGAGGGAGGAAATGATAAATACAACTTTCACGCCGAATGTTGCATGACTGATGGACAATGGTCATCCGAAATAGCGCAGCATGATTGGGATATTACTGCAATATGCCATGAGAAAAATAAGAAATTATCTTCAAATATAGGGGAAACGTAAAATATCATTGATATGTAAGAAAGTGGGAATAATAATAAAAAAAGGAAAATTATCTTAAACATACAAAAATTGGAAATTTTCTCCAATACAAATGTGGGATATTTCTTACTTTTAATGAGATATTTATCTTGAATTGACTTTTATTGATGAAGTTATCTTTAATTGCAGCAACAAAATTGAATATTTTGTTGTTGTAAATGTATATAAAAGTCATTACAGGATTATTAGGAAAGAATTCATGGAAAGAAAAATATAATTTTTTCTTGAAATATTAATTTTTCATTTTTCATTCGTACTTTTTTAAAAACATGAAAAAAAAAATGATTTTCTTTCTGTCTGAATTTTTCGGCAGCTGCAAAACGCCGCTAGACGTCGCCTCGACCCTTGGGTCATCGCATGGGGGTCAGTGTCTGTCCATCCATGCGTCCATCGCGTGCGTCTATACGCGTTTTTAATGCATTTTCAAACATGGAATTGAATGAGTGAATGAAGACGTTTCCTATACTTTTTACGGCCTCTTTATTTGCATTTTACGAAGGAGATAAAAGGTAAAACATTTTGAAAAACCAGAAATCGAATCGAGAAAAATAACAATAAAAAAGAAGAAAAAAAAGGATTCGGATAAAATGTCGTTTCGCCTCTGTTGGTTTTCGCTTTATATAACAATGTCCTAAAGCGCGCATTTTTACATAACATAGACATTAATTGTGGTCAGCATTTTTATAAGTGGTCACTCATTCGTATTGAACAAGTTAGTCAAGATAACCCGCGAGGGTCAGCCGTAAAAAAATTCGTTCGAACTTGAGGGGAAAGCTGAGCTTTTTATTTTTAACCAAATAAATGCCCGTCAATCGATTTTTGTTATCATTAGAATTCGCAGTATTCCAAGAAAATTTCCCATTTTTGAATCAAGTTCCTGTTTTTGTTTTATTTTCCTACATTACTGTTTATCATATTTAAATAAACTTTATAAAATCCTGTTCTTCTATATTTGCAAATATTTCAAAAACGTTTGCATTTTTCATATATTTTTTTAATGAAATTCGTCGAGCCACCTGATTCTGTTAAATTGCCAAATTCAAAATTTAATGAAAGAATTCTCGAAGCCATTTCTTTTTTCGTCAATCTCTCTTTCCGAGCTCAATTTCGGCGATTATCTCAGTTGCATCAAATAATGGGTCATCAATTTCGAGGATAATCGCTTCCGAAAGGTCCTTTGCATCGATGTCATCTTCCTTTATCTTTCCTTTTAAAACGATAAATCCGCCCATATTTCGACGAAAAGGTCACTGAGGCCGATCTTGAAAATTGGCAAATGCGATAAGAGCGACATCTGTATGGCAACGGCTTAATTTCGCTAAACGGTTCATCGCACCGCTTACAACGAAGTAAACAACAATAATAAGAAAGGCCGAGTTGATTCCCGCGATAATCCACGCGAGGAGATTATCGCGCCGGGATAATTGTCTTAATCTTGAATTTTCTAAATACCCCCCGCCGACTTGGGAATGACTTTTGACCCTTTTCACACTCTCTCCTTCCAACACCCGTGATTATGAAAGTTTGCCACCCTTAGCGCACAACCCATCGATTGTATCCCACTAAATGGTTCTCTAAAACCCTTTGGTGATCTTCTGGTAAGATTGACTAATTGTTGACAGTCTTTAAGAAGTTTTGGTAATGTTTAGTAGCAATTTAGTAGTATTAATTTTATTTTACGGTTATTATTACATTATTTTTACATTATTAATGTCAAAAGATCATACATGAAAAAACAATGCTGTTAATAATAAAAATAAAGAGTAGTAAAGTAATAATAGTACTAAATGATGGCCATCCTGTTAAAGAGGCTTCAGGGAAAAAAAAGAAATTCCATGAAAAATGGCTAATCTGTAAATATTTAAAGTTTAGGTTATCCTTAGTCATCTTTGTATGGTCTTACAGCTTCCGTGGTAAATATTTCTACAAAGTTTATTTCTTGATTATACATGTATATCAGACACTAATGGTTGATGATTATGATTAATATTTGTTATCTTTCGACAATTCTTAATAGTGTTTGGTTATATTTAGATGGTTTATGGTCATATTTATTGTACATGTATATAAGCTTTTCTAATCGTAGATAATGTTCACTAATTTTTCATTAGTCTGGTAATATTGAGGAAATCCTTGATAATCTTTAAGAAATCTTTAACAACTTTTTGCTGATCTTTATTAATCCTTAATAATCTTGGTTACCCTTGGATCATTTCTTTAGACAATTTTTTTTATATAATGGTTGCATGTACATGTATTGATGTATTCCATTGCATTCTTTAGTTGCTTTTTTAATATTCTTAGTACATTGGCTATTTCACGGTTTGCTACCGTCGGATAATTCTAAGCAATATTCCAACTCTAAAACTGGTCACACACGAGGCTAATTATATCTGGAAATAAGTGGCGAGAAATTGCGGGAAAGTTATTTCCCCTAAAACAATTGCCTGCTGCTGCACACACGGGGCATTACTTTCAAAGCAATGTTTCAAAGGTAATGGCGGTAAACTAATTTGACAGCAGTGCTTTTATTCCATCCTATGTCGTATGTCTTTCCCGATTGGCTATCGAACAGAACGAAATTTTCGTGTTTTACTGTAAAACATATGACGTCAGTTTGTTTCCGTAAATAACTTGCTCAGAAATATAATAAATATATAAAAATTTTCTGGAAATATATTTGGAAATTTGTTTTCGAAGGAAATTTTTACCAACACACGGGGCAATATATCAAGCAATAATATATATCTGGAAAGAAGTTTCGGGATATAATTTGCCTCGTGTGTAACCATCTTAAAATAACTCCACGTTAATCCTTGGCAAACCTACATGTACATGTGCATTTATTCTTCAGTGTTCGCATTAATCCCTGAAACTTCAACATTAGCATAATCTTATTAAACTCTGTAGACATGTATGCTTATTTGCTGTGAAGAAAAAAAATGTCGGGATTTTTCAACTCCCGTCAGCAAATTGAAATTTCTATCTGATAATGTATTATATTTTCCTGTTTTTTTTCTCTTCGTTAATTATAAATACTAGTTTACGACTCGTTCTATATGATTGCAAAAAAAATCATAAATATGCTTGAGTTTTCTCACATTTGTCTTTCAAAAATGTTTAAATTGTATGCACGGTGTTTTTGAACTCATGGTAAAAACTCAAGCTGTTGTTAAAGTGAACTAAGGTAAACATTTTTTACCGTAGAACCTGGGGTCCAAAGGTCACTATTAAAAAGTTACATGGAATTAACGTTGGCACAGAATGTTTCAACAATTACGTGTTTATTTCAATGTTGAACAGTAAATGCTCAAACGTTCTACCATTACAATTAATGCAAGCCTCCCATCGGCGACGCACATGATTGACGCACTCTTTCAAAGATGCCCAGCATGTCATTTACATTGCTTGCAGCAACCGTAATTCTGGCCACAAGATCTTCTTGTTTGTCCACTGGAGTCTCATACACTATACGTTGTGTAGCATTGCCATCAGCAAGCCCATAAATGAAATTCGACTTAATTCGTTGGAAAAATATGCAAATAGCAGTTTTCGAATATATCTTACAAAATATATATATTGGACGATTAAATTGCGATTTGTGGGCAAGCTAGAAATTTGTAAATATTTATTGCTTCACGATCTGTGTTCTAAGCTTTAATGCACAACTATTCTATGCACATGCATGCCTTTAACTATATAGTTTATTCATTCACATGCATGGATATATACATGAATAATGAAAAATGGCATTGCTGGACATGCAAAGAGCGTTTCAAACTAAATTTCCAACACAAAGTGTATGCATATATTAATTCCTTCTTATGGTGTTTATATACTGTACATGCGATGTACATACACATCTTCCTAACATGAAGAGGCCATTGCTAACAAGTTATTTGCCTTAAAACCACTTAATCCATTTAAAAAATTCTCTTATTCATAAATACTTGTATGGCATGCATTTAAAAACTGCCATGCATACTATAACATCAAAAAATTCCAGAAAACACACGACGCATCTATTTGGACAAAATATATACCAGGGGTACTCAAGATAGAAACTTTGCGAATCACCCTTTGACAATCGGAAAGTCACCTGTGCAAAATGGAACTGTTAAAAAAATCCCATATAAAGGTTGTCGCTATAGTTGTTTTCAAATCAATTAATAGATTCCATTGCAAATATCACGACTTCCCGCCTGCTGAAAGTGCTAGTCGTAAAGCTTCTGCCTGAGTATCCCTGCTGTTTGCTGAAAATTATACGTGCACGTGCATGTGCGCGATAAGTTGTTTCACCGCGCTAAAACTACATGTAATGCGCTTTGAAAAGTGCGCTTTTATCGAGCCAAGCAGAGTCTCATCCTTTCTCGAGAGCGCCATTAAGCGCGCGCCATAAAAGACGAACTTTCAAAAACAAGAAACTGCACAACAGTTGAGCATATATGCCCTGTAAATTGTAAACGAAAGTGTACGCAAATTATTTTAGTACGTGAAGTAGCCTATATATCTGAATTCGTTATAATTTTTTTCAAAATATATAGATTTCATATGTTAATTACTGTAGTATACGCATAAATATACCGTATACAGCAGTTTAGATATAATTTGTTTCATTTTCCCGTTAATTTGTATCCATTAAATGAAACGTCATGCACCTTTAGCATTTTTTCCGATTTTTGTATACATGTAATATTTCGAAATTATTTTATTATATTGATAAGTGCATGTATATACAGTATATACCGTATTTTACGGACTATAAGACGCACCTTAATTTTTAAGCAATTTTTTTAATAATTTCGATAAGATTAATTACGAGTATAAGACGCACCTGAATTTTGGAAGCAG
>JAQGAO010000252.1:0-40790 GCA_034697705.1 Ommatoiulus sabulosus | reverse complement strand
CGCTAGTAATCGGAGGCAGAAAGCTGATCTGAAATCGGTTCACTCTGCTCCTACCATAACACGTTAACCTGAGACACGGCCATAAGGTTTATAGTTTTAGGTTGGGTAAAGTTGGTAAAAAAGTGGGCGACAAACGATGAAGTTGGAAGTAACGGAGGTTCAAATTACCATATCTTTAAAATGACATGCAAATATTATTCGGCGAATTTGAATTTTTTTTTAACACCAGATTGGTAATATTTCAGAAGCAATGAATAGTAATGACACGCATTACCATACAACGTTGCGATGGAAGTTTCTTTGTGTGTTAACAAAAAACCTCCCTCCTCGTAAAATTGAAATGAAAAACGAAGTCAATAAAGTTTTTTAACTTTAATTGCCAATCATGCAGTATAGTAATGAAATTATCCAGTTCGTCACAAATAGTTTGGTGGGATTTTGTAAATCCACTCAGTGCACAAAACCGTGTTGAAAAAATAGTTTCAATAAATAAATTAAACAAGATTCATGCCTTAGTTTAAGTATGAAAATGCACCGTTTCGTGAATCGCATAGATGTTCCCATATCGTAAACCCTTCGACCTCCAGTTAATTTAAGGACTTCGAAATCAGAACAATTTATTACCAAATTTCCGTATTCAAGCCGTGCCTGCAAAGCTGCCAATTATAAACTCCAATTTATTGGGTGTCATTTTGAAAGGCAAATATGAGACTTAGTCAAGCGTGAATCTCTGAAGATATACGACTCGACGCGGAACAATTCTTAATTAAGTACTTGTACGAACCAAAAGCAAAATTTATGCATATACTGTTTAATCAATGTCTTACGATTTAATTGTCGTGAAAACTGCACAAAATCTGCAATAAAACCATCTCTACTTGCATGGTCCTTCTTTGTTCAAATCGATTGTTTTCGATTCATTCCAGCAACAACTTCAACTTCAAAAAGATGAGATATGCTTTAATATATAGTTTGCACACACGTGCACGTTTAAAAATACATGATATGAACATTTTTGAATATTTCCAAATATCAAGGAAATAAAAACGACCAATGGGCCAATCCCTCATATTCTCGTTATTTCACTAAAACGTTTCTAAGTGACATGAACATTATTTGACATATTCATTGTGTAAAATCAGCATCCAATTGAGTCTTCAAAGGAGTACCATGCACTCCAGTCCTGAAACTCTCCTCTTTTCTTAAAAGCAGTTTCATATACTCTCCAGTCCTGATACTTGAAGTAAACTTACCCCCTTTTCCTTTTAAAGAAGTACAATGTACGTTTTATGAACACATAATATAAAATGTAATGCGGATGAATCTGAACTCTCATTAAGGTGCACAATCCCTCAATTTATTTCTGAAGGGTGCAGATACTTACTTCCCCCAACAAATGGCAACCACTTTATCCTCAATTTTGAGTCTTGTAAATCAGCACGATTTATTACCAAATTTTAAGGTTTTTTTTTACGCCCTGCCTGCGAACTATCCAATTAAATCGGAGGCCCAATTTATTGGGCGCCATTAAACCCCTCTGTTCCTAATTTCCCTTTGCAATTACCCACGCACCTCCGCAATTCAAATCGCCTGATTGACAAGGCCGCAATATTATCCAGTTTTAATAAGATAAGCTCGGGAAAACTCCCTCTGTTCTTGAGCACTCCTTCGGACCTCGAGTGAACCAGGAAGCGATTATTTTACCCCCACTTATGATAATCCCCCTTTAAATCATCATCGCCAATTAAACTTCTTCTTAATGAGGATGCCGCATTTGCATGGACATCTCTAAATTTTCCGTTCATGCGTCTTAATTGGGTCGATTGTTCGCCCTGGCCGGGTTCCCGAGGCCTTGGCACGAATCCTGATGGAGTCGAGTTTTTTTTTCTAATTTTTTTTTAGTTTTTACTTTCGCATTTTGTCTATCGCTTTTTCTGGGTAACGTGAGATCGACGTGAATTAACGGGAGCTGGCAGACAATGGCTTTTTTTAAATATGGGCCCAGCTGAAGGAAGGATAAAGTGATAATTCTAGCCTAAATTCACTCGAGACTTTGCTATAATTAACTTACTGGGCTAGTTTTTGCCCACGAATATTCTTTAATTGCCGAGAAGTAAGCTAAGGCCGGGACCTCGTCCCGCAATTAGAACGTTCGCGTGGGGAACCGTGCTAAAAAAGGGAGCTTGTTCTTGTCAAGGAGCGGGGATGCCAAGACTTCTATTACCGAAAACGTCATCCAGAAAGTTGCTTTGAATGAAACGCTCGATGTAGGCAGAAACCGGAAGTCAATATCGTGTTTCGTTTACTCACGAGACACGTTTTAAGCTTGAGGAAGATGCATTAGCTGCCTGGTTGGGATCAGCTTTTTTTTTTTTTTTTTTTAACGTAACGAATTATCATATAACTTAGGTTTTCAGAAAAGGTTTAGTGGCTATAGTTAATAATGCTGGAATATACTTGTAGGTACATGTAGGTTTGGATATGCTATAAAACGATCACTTGGGGAGCTAAGCTAAAAAGGGAACTTGTTCTTGTCAAGGATCAAAGATGCCCAAATTCCTATCTCCGAAAACATCATCAAAAGATTTACTTTCCATAGAATATATGATCCCTGGCGAAAACCGGAAGGCCCTATCTAGTTTTTAAGACTGACGAGTCAGGTTAATATAAGTTTGAAAAGAATGCATCAGCTGCTGCATCAATCTATGCAATCGTTTCCGAAAACACCACCCGCCATCTCACTCTACACTGTATAGGTTAAATAACTGATAACAGTGAATGCTGGTAGCCTAGTCGTTATCGTGTTTGATAAGCACGCCTGATGCTTTAGCTGCATGGTTGGGATGGGCCTAATTTTTCCAACTGTAGCAAATCATCCATACATTTGCATGAAAGAAACATGAATTTATCACTAGGATGGAATCTAAGGCTGAGATCTTGCCTCTTTTCAGGGTGTTCAAAGCTTTTAGAAAATGCTTCCGTCCCTTGGTTGGGATCGGTTACATTGGCAAATTCCATTTTAAAATTATTTTGGTTCATAATCAACGTGTTTCATGCATTACCTTCATATAACGTTTATTTCTGTGATCCACGTTATCATGCAGTGAGTTTTAAACTAATAAATAATGCTCTCACTCTTTGGTTGGGATCGAAGAAAGGTGCTAAAATCTCGACTTTTACCTACGACGGTCCAAATGATGCCTTTGTCGCAAAGGGAATCAATCACATGACTCCTGATGACTGTGTTCAATATTAGTCACTTTAACCATTAAAGTTCCTTCAAACCCTCATGAATACTGTTTATTTTATTTCAGTAACTGACTGCGAAGTTACGGAATGGGAACCGTGGAGCGATTGCGACGCCGAATGCGGCCCAGGGACAATGAGCCGGGCGCGTTTCGTTCTTCGAGAGGCGGTTAACGGAGGGAGCCACTGCCCGGAGTTAATCCAGAAGCGAGGCTGTCATGGCCGAAGATGCCATGGCCACAAGGACAAGGCTGGTCAAGGTAAAAGACTCATGTGGTATTATGGACTGCCACGGGTAAAACCGCGAGTTGCTATTTTGTTTAGGTCACCAGAGACGCACTTTTTAAACTTGCAAGAAATGCACCCAATCCTTGGTTAGGATTAGCAAAAAAGATGAAAAAAGCCAATGAGTCCGTGATTCGCGTTTAGAATATCGATTGTCGTAATGATAGTGGATGCAGAACGAGGATTCGTTTATATTCAATGGAGATTCGCAGACTGCGCTAACAAGGATTCATCATAAGTCACCAGTGCATGTTTCAGAGATTCAATAAAATTGTAATTATTATTGAAAAGTAATGAACTCATGCACTGAATGTAGGCATGCTGACATTCAACTGATTTTAAATTACAATCAGAGCTGATTCACTAAATACAGTTATCTTGGACAATGATTTGTTGGGATAATACAAGACTTCACCAAGATTCATAAGTACTCAATACGAACTATTTTATATGTTCAGTATGCATTCGTTTGGATGTGATTCTGAGATTCACTTGGGCGTTTTTGTTGATGCCACTGACAGAACTTCTTGAAGTGGAAAAGTCAACTTCTGCTAGGTCGTCTAATATAAGCGCCACCATGAAACGTCCTACTTTCTCTCCGCATAATACTTCACAAACCCTTATATGGAATAAGTGAATCTCGACTATATACTGTAGAGCTAGAGGCGAATCTTTAACAGAGCGGAAAGTCCTCGAGAATCACTTTGAACTCACCGCCTGAAGAGTTTTTTTGGGGATGGAAAGTTTCGATAAGATTTAGGTGATACCAACAAATCTAATTAGGCTACATTTGTCGAGAATGTTTTATTTCCTTGTTTATTCGCTTTTTTTATTTACTTTTTTTATTATTTACAGTGTTCTATTTAATTTTTAAGAATATGTTACTATGTTGTTTGGACGGTTTTCTTGAAATTCTCTTTACGAAAATTGGATGCACGGGGCATATAATGAGGCGTTTAGTCAAAATGTTCACGTATACTTCTTAAAAAAAAATTTTTTTTCACAAATTGGGCTGCAAGTTTGTTAAGAATCCTTTTTGAAAAACAGAATGATGTTTTCGCTAATAAAAAAAAATTTCATTTTGTGGTGAATCCCGCATCTTCGCATATACGTTGAAGACTCAAGTCTGCAAGATCATCATTTTATACAAAACCTTGAATTGCACGCATATGCATCTTTAAAATGTCAAGATACTATATTTTTTTCGAAAAAATGTATTCTTTAATTGAAGTGACTGAATCTGTGGTGATTCCCGAATCTTTTAAGATTCTGCGTCTTTCCAAGAATATGAGGTTATAAGTGCATGCTCGGTGCCTAAGTGGTATAAGCTCAGCACTTACACCAATTTTCAGGTATCATTCAGGTGCAATTTTCCGATTATTCAGGTGCCTTCACTTTCTTTGTTAGCTGAAAAGAGGCTTATTTTTTATGGTAAACCCACGAGGAATTTGCCCCCACCCCCACGAAAACCCACAGCCCCAGGAAATGCGGGGGGAGGGGGCATTCACCCAAACCCGTCACTCAAAACTCCATTTATTACTTATGAAAATGGGGGCAGAAAGGAAGGCTTAGTTTCTAGGCAGCGCCTTCCGCCATCTTGATTTGGGACACCTAATTCAATTTCTCCGTTTGATTAATCGTTTAATTGTCTTTGTTCGCCGCCACCTGCGCTAATTGCCGGCTAATTAGGAACCCTTTGTTCTTAATTGACAAAGAATCGCGAAATATAGCGCGTCTGATGTAGGGTCACCATAATGCACCAAATTATCACCAGGGTACCATGTATGTCGAGGAGATCACCGAACTGCCTATATACATGTACTGTATATAGTATGAGAAACGAACCGGTCTTTAAAAACTGCCTCATATTTCCATTGCCCAATAATTCTTTCGAAATTAAGTCACACCAAAATGTACCAAAATAATACCAAGTTATCACCGAGGTAACAAATTCCAACATGGTAACTGCTCACTGGAAAAGTAATGGCCATTTTTAAAAAAATTCGCGAAACAATTAAAGTGACCATGCACCTAATGTATGCACGAAAGTTTCACCAAAATGCACCAATTTCCACAAAACGTCCAATTCCAGCCATGTTCATCAAAATAATAACACTAGCAAGTCGAGCACTTATAGGGTACCTGGGATTTTTGGTGCTAGAATAACAATTTGCACCAAAAGTGGAACCACCTTTTCCAGGAACAAACATTCTCTGTAGTTCTTGGGATGAGCAGCGTTTGGTGCAAGTGCACGAATCTACATCTAGCAAGACTGTAGCTCTACCCTCCACACATTCAATCCGTATTTTTCGAATCATCATTACCTCGACCTAAACATGAATTTATCGGTGTCCAGTATAAGTAGCATTTGGTGCAACACCTGCACCAATCTATACCAAAAACGTTTTTCAGGATTGCACCTCAGTCGAAAGGTTTTCAGGATTGCACCTCAGTCAAAAGGTGTATTTCATTAGTTTTTTTCGGAATTCCAGCGCATGCTACGACGAAAGCTACTAAAAGAGGGGTGGTCAAAGCGTTTGGGAACCATTTCGTACAGCCCTTGGGGTAAAGTTTGCGCATTCCTCGCCGGCTTTTGCGCAGTTATGCAGCTCGATTGCGCAATAAAAATGGGAAAAAGATCATTCGGATAGCAGGGAAGATGGCGCTGCTAGGGACCCCCTAGGGATAAAATTTATAGCCCTTGCCACTGGTGCGTACGTCCTCTACCCCCATCCCATGCCAACAATCCCCTCCTCCCTCTTCTTGTAAAACAAGAGTACAACACTGTTCGCTGTGCACCAAATACCAAATAGTGTCAGAATTTATGGCAAGAGAGGATTAACCTGGCCCCACGCGCGTGAGGTGTAGGGAACGAGAGGGCATTTAGCAATTTACAGGGTGATAATAAAGCATCCGACAATAGGGGTGTGATTCATGAACCTCGTACATTATATGGTGCTAAATGAAGTGGGATTCAGAGATTCGGAGAGATGCTGGGCGTTCGAAACTTCGATGGGATGCTGGAGATGATGCACTGGAGTGATGTATATACTGTGAAATGTTGGAGGATTCAGAGGAGGATGCAACAGAATGCAAAGAAATGAAAGAAGACTGCATGGAAGGAGGTAGAAAGATTCTGATGTACTGGTGGATTCAGAGATGCTAAAAAATTTAGTGAGATTCCGGGGAATTTCTCTTGATTCGAGTCAGCAAAATTCGGTCCGAATTAATTGTCCAGATGCAACCGGCCAATATGGAAAGATGAATGGATTAACCTACATTCGACAAAACTGTGTCAAAATCTTAGAAAAACAGCTCAGAATTTACGGTAATTGTTCACACAAAAATTAAGGGCCGCTTGAGATGTCTCAGCGGCTTTAGCACGGCCAAGAACCTCTAATCTCTAATCCGCATCAAGCACTAATCCTCTGTAATCCTCCATATGACACCCTAATGAATAAGAGGTGATTACAGGCTGTTGTTGGACTTCAAATAAAAATTCAGAATTTCGGCTAGCAATGAATTA
The DNA here is from genome assembly GCA_034697705.1 of Ommatoiulus sabulosus. Classification (NCBI taxonomy): domain Eukaryota; kingdom Metazoa; phylum Arthropoda; class Diplopoda; order Julida; family Julidae; genus Ommatoiulus; species Ommatoiulus sabulosus. The sequence continues at coordinate 33,733 of JAQGAO010000252.1, read as the reverse complement.
TCTAAATCCAAATGTCTAACAAAGTCTTGACCATACTCAAGCAATTGAAAGATTCTCACCTGAACCAACTATATGAATCACTCAAGATTCAACTACATGTACTGTCAGGCCTGTGTACTGTATATAAGTGGTTAAAGTGGGGACAAAACATGGCTAATGTCCAGCAGACAGGCTTGTGGCGCAAGGTTATTTGCCTTTGCCAGGGTCACGCGTACTTGCCTGACCAGACGACCCACTCAGGATCGATTAGGTCGCCTACGTTCCTACCCAACAGTTAGGGTGCGTGGCCGCTTAGTGCCAGGTTAGGAGGTCATGCTCGTGATAAATATGATATGCATCTAGTGTTATTTTGGACGCACCTTGTGCAGCAATTCAATTCCGCCCATGGTCCTCAGCACTATACACTTGTACACAGTACAGTGCATGCATACCTATATATATATTCACCTGTATTGCACCTTTTTTGGGAGGTCTAGACTGTACAGTAGTTCATGACATTTCTGCTACCATTTGCGCAACAAATGATCTGCTAAATACAATCTTGAGTCATACCGTCATGAGTAGTCAGACAGAAGATTTACGAATCGTACTTCACTGGAAGATTATATCGCTGTAACGCTGTTCCTAAACCAATTTGCTCATGCATTTTGCACACGAGACATCACGACTGTCAAAGTACGATTCGTAATGCTTCGCTGAAAGCCGGCAATGGATTAAAGTCTTTGAATCCAACATGACGTACATGTATAGTGTCCTTTTGAAGTGAGATGTTCATAAACGATGATAAACTCAAAATACTGCAGAGTGAGGTCAGGATATCGTGCGGAAAAACATGCAACATGCACGCCACGCCAAAATTCCGGGCACGTCAGGTACCTGCACGACCTTTCAACGTTATCGGGCGGTTGATGGGGTGCGAACACGCAACCGTTACGACTCCATTTTGGCAAGTTGACAGCGCCGTGTCAGCGTCCATCGAGAAAAAAATGCAACAGCCATGGCATCGCATAACGATGTTGTTGACCCCGAGTATCTGTGTTCAATTTATTGGCGCTGATAAACCGCGAGGATCAGTCATTACCGTGGTTACACCCAGCGTGACCTGGACGCCCCGTGTAACCCTAGCTGCCGTTTAACACTTTCGCATTAAAACTAATGATACGCTCCATATAGTAAAAAAAAACCTCGATTTCTCACATTCGGGTTTTTAATCTCGCTTTCACCCTCATGGACGGTCGATAAATCTCTTAATCTGGGAGATTAATTAATGACAGAGATTAGAAATTTCGACACTCGATGATGGGAAGAAGAGGTGCATCAATGCCCTGGAGGCGCTTCTGAATCTTTCCCCTGATGGTTTTAAAAACAAGCGCTGGCAATGAAGACTGCATGGCTTTTTTGGAATCTTGCGTGCATGCATGCATGCAATCACTCTCCAAGAGCAAGACACTCTGCAACTATCAAATACAAGAAAACGAACTATCCACCACTTTAATTGTGGAATAGATTACATTTTTTTTATTGACTTGTCACTATTCCTTGGTCTATTCATGGAGACCTTTTCTCTTGAGATTCGGGCTCTTCAATGCTGATGATCACGATCGACGTTACATTCTATGGATCATGGCATGAAACCAGTCAAGACTCCTTTCCATCAAAACCACTGAGATTGAAGCATGCACTGTGATATGTCTGTGACAAAAGCGTGACATCTGACTCTTTGGAATAGATGTTTACGAGGACTGTTTGACACAAGAACACGTTTGATGGAGTCTGACACTTTAAATATTACAATTCTAAAGTACGACCACACATTTGAAGTCTTAACTCCTTTGCACCAGTATCACCACAGTGAACAAGTAAAAATCTTTAGGCCCAACCACACAACATCCATGGAGTCGGGGTCTTTGAATCCTTGTTCTCTCTTTGGGGCCATCACTTACGAGCTGAAGTATGGAATAGAACTTATTGCAGTCACCGAGTCATCGACTTTGGGACAATGGAATTTTCGGACCGTATTAAATAAGAATTCGTACTGCTTTTGTGCCACCATTGTTTACTGGTTATTGTATGAAAACTTAAGAGCCAGATCACTTGGTATCATTGCAAAAAGCCCCTTGAAGCAAAACCTTGCCGTCTTGGACACCCCGAGAGAGATCACGTGTGCAAACAACGAGGCACAATCACGTGTCAAGTGATGTTGGTTTCCCCTAATGCCCCCTGGCGGTCATAAAAATTCCTGAAGCGAGCAGGAACAGTTAACAGGTGCCAAAAACAATTCCCCCTCTAACTTCGAGGCACCAAATGTGATTACATCGAACGGTACTAAAACAGACGCCATTACGATGGGTCCAAATGGACAATTAACGCTAATTGGGCCATTTCCAAATGGTAATTGGCTGTTCATTTTTGGGAAGGGCAAATAACTGGCACTCAAAGGCTTGGAGTGACCGTAAATAAGAAGCTGATATTTGACTTCGATTATTAAAGTGAGGGCGAGTGGGCTCCATTTAAAAATAAGATTGGGACTAGAACATTCCAAAATTTCACCATTCAATTTTGAAGGAAACATTGTTTTGTTCGGCATGTTAAAATATTGGCACGTTTAAGCATTTCAACAAATTATGCAGAACAGGAAGTCGGACCACTGGTCAGTTCGCTTGTTTTTCAAGAATTTTGTTCTTTTGTTTGACGGAATACATCTCAAGATATGTTCACTGTATTTAGAAAACAGGAAACGAAAATTTGACACAGGAATGTTATTATTGGGATATGTACTGTAGTTTTAACGAAATGCAAATATTGCCGAGATTAAGAAAAGGTCAAAGATAGACAAGGGGGAATTTTGCAGGTTTTTTCACATTTTTCAGTAACTTTTTAACCTAGGGTCACTGAGAGGTCACCAATGCGACATAGAGGACGACATTACACCCTCTTGAAAAATGATTCAAAATTCGAAAAGTTGCTTTATTACCTGCTTTGTATGCTAAAAAAACTGCTGCAAATGTAAACTGGTTACGAATTTTGAGAATGAAATGCTTAAAAAAACTTACATAATTCCCCTTCACGCTCAGAAGCCAAAATTCAACGAACCCGCACTTTTTCGTGTTTGCCATTTTTATTACAAAGCGGTGCTACCGCCATCTAGTGAGTTAAATCGGTACTTTATTTACGACACTACATCAATTGTCTCCAAATAAATCAAATAATTAAAAATTTAGATATTTCAGAATTTATAATTACAAAATTACTCTGAAAGAGCACAAAAATAAAGCAAATATAATTATATATATAAACAGTGTACAAATTAAGAAGGTAGGGGGAGTTTAGCAATAATGTAGTAATTATGAGAAAATTAAAATTAATTAAACTATGATCATTGATTGAAAACTATAAAAAAGTCATTATAAATAAAAATAATAATTAATTTCGGGTACTAAATTTATACTTTTTATAAATTGGAAAAAAATATAATCAATTCAAAAATCACAGATAGCAATTTAACAATAAATACGACATTAATTCCAGAGGTTGAGTATAAAGTGATAGGATTAGTTGATATTTTAAAATATTATAATAAAAGGTACGGGGTTTATGACCCTTGCAGGATCGTTTTTTTTTTCCTAAATTTCAAATTTTTGATACCCACATGGTGACTTCGCCAGTTTCTTATTGTTTATGGTACATATTAGGTTTCATCATCACTTCAACACTTGGGCAAAAGGGTACCAGGATGGCCTTTCCAAATGTGTTTTTTTAGGATCTATCGACAATTTTATAGCTGGAAGTATAACCACAGAAGGGGGTGCTTTTTCTCACGTCACTCGAGATCGTCTGTTTGCTTAAGATCAAAGTGCTGAATGAAAGCTGGACGCATAATTTTGTGTATAAATTTGCTAGGGGCATTGACTCCTTGATGATTAAGTAATTGGGTATTTTTATGTATTCTAATCTTTTGTTCACAAAAACAGTAAGGAAGTCAGACTTAGAATTTCGAATAGGTATTAAAAGCTGATCGAGACTTGGCCAGAATCCAAGAATCTCATAAACGGTGTCGTATTAAAAATCTCTGGCGATTTAATCCCATAACCCAAAACATCTTTTACACCAAAGAATTGTTGGAGATTTAACCACGGACAGGAACTCATCTTCGTGAATCACTTGGGATGATTCATATGCGCTGTCAAGGATTCATTTTGATTAATAACTAGAACTTCATCTAGAGAATCATTGGCCTGATACTTGCCAAAGGTTAAATTGAAATTAATTTATGAAATAATCACTTAGACTAGACTGAAAATCTGATTTCAGATAATCTATCTGAACTTGAGACTCACTTATATATAAATTAAAGAATGAGCACTTTGAGATTTAATCATCTATCATAGATTCAGTAAAGAATCAATTTAAATTTTTAACAAAGATAGTTTCATTCTTTTCAGAAACTGCCATGATTTTACCAGCTGCTTTGGGATACACGAGGACCGCCAATGAAAGCAAAGACATCAGGAAGAACTTGCGGATCAAGTATCCCAAGGATCCCGAAAAGGACAGCACTCACGAGTAAGTGGATTTCACATGATGTTCGCACTCAGAAATAAATTTCATGTATCAACTAATATTATATCTTTGGCATGGAGCGCACACCGCTCAACTATTGTTATCATGCAGTGACATATGACGACATGTGCTTCTTTCCATTGTCAAAAAGCTCACAAGCTGGATTTATCATTGTCTCCATGATGTCAATAAATCATTGACATCATGCGTGTTCACAAAATATTGTTTCAATGTTCATACGTACATTATAATATGATTTGGCTTACAACAATTAACAACATCGCATTGTTCTTTGCCGTTGGCATATGGATCGATGCCGCTTGCAAATTGCTCAACTGCTGTGGCTCACTGATAATCACATCTGTTGAATGGATATTGTCATAAGCTTCACGATATCGTGAATTCTAATTATGTAAAAGCTAACAAAGAGAACAAATATGAGACCGACATAAATTGCATGACACTGTCATTGTCTTTACCATTGTCCACATTGCCATTGTTTATATTCTTTTTTCCCCCAGCTACTGCGTTGAGTTTGAAGTTCAGAAAGGGTCCAAAGGCTGCCGCCATGATGAGATGAACAAGATCCTGCATCACAACAACAACGTGTGCGTGTCCTGTGCCAAGACAGCAATGCTCAAAGGATTGGACTACAGATGCCGAGGACATGGAAGTCCTGCTCACATGACCCGCTTCACCAGCGTCAGTTCGCCAACGTGTCATGGCCGCTGGGTCCAAAAGGCCATCCATGACAAGTGTCCGTGCAAAGGAGGCGCCGATTTCATTTTCGTTTAATGTCAAATCTTTCATAATATTAACCGCTGTTGTGCGGAATACTCTAGCTGCGATTAGTCAATGACCTATGTGTTTCAGTAATGATTGTTATTCTATATAGTGAGCAAATGGCAAAAAAAGATGGGCGAACCAGTCGGTATCGTTGTTGACTAAGGCATCTGTGGGAATCAAGACTGATCTCAATTCTTCGATATTTCATGTGACACATGCCTCGGCCTTCGGTACTGCCAGCCAAAATAGTTAGCAAAGTTTGGTAATTATTTGAATGGAAATAACCTCATTGTAAATTCCATTGCTTTTCAACAACGTCGTGGACCTTGTGGACCCATTGTTTAAAAAATATTGTAGCTTTCCTTATCCAAAACAAAAACATCACTAGCCTAAACTTTGTTCAAAAAGACAGTTGAAATTATTACTTTCCCGTATGTTTTCAACATCATATTGAGTTGCTTTCATCTTCTTTCTCACTAAAACCGTTTCCTTTGTCTTCCTATGTCCTCATGTTGACCCATTCCTTTTTTCCTCATCCTCATGTTGATCCATTCCTTTTCCCTCATCCTCATTTTTATCATTTTTGGAACTTTTCATTGCCCAATAAAACAAATCCTAGTACTTTTTATACTTAGATGATACAACACAACAATTGGACAGGATATTCATTGTTCACAGAAAATTGGAAAAGTACAGCATGTCTATTGTTCACAAAAAGTTGCCAAAGAACAGGACGTTCTTTGCTGACATGATGCAAAAGGACTGAATGTTAAAATCTTTTAACTTTTAATAACAATGGGTGGCAGTACCGAAAGTTTTGCGCATTTTTTATTTCGCTTACAACAAGAACTTCTTATTTAAATGGAAACAATGATGACTATTGAGAAGTGTCAAGTTTATCTATCCCATTTCTTTCATATTGATCGCTCCCACAATTATTAATTAACCAACTGTTTGCCATTGAAATCTTTGTAACATATTTTGTATTTTGTAAGATCCCCTTAGTCCTTACCCTTCCTCTCGAAAGGAATTTTTAACCAAGAATATCATGACATATATCACGAGTTTCGAACGCCTTTGCGCAGTTTCTAGGCTCGAGCATATTGGAAGCGGCTGGACATCGTCCAAGCAGCCCGAAAATCAGCGTTAAAACTGCCGGTTAAGTAAACCATGTAGTAGATATGTTTAATTAATGTATTATTTGGAAAATCTTATTAATTATCCCATTTTCAGGGGTGCCATCGAGTTAATGCAATCATTACAGGTGGGGTTAGAGGTTGTATGTACATAAATGCTATTGATCTAGAAGTCATTACATGAAATGGATAATATGGATTAACAATTTGTCAGAATACTTTCTCAGCTACTATAACTTCAGTTTCGAAATAGAATGCAGGAAAAGTCAGGAATATCAGGGCCTTTTCAAAGATTTCAAAGATTTGTTAACTAAAAAGCAATCCACGTACATGCACTGCCAAAATCACAAAATAACTGCTTATGTGTACATAGGCTTGCTTCCACTTTTTGTAAGTTTTATTTGGATTTAAATAAACTATTTGGATAACTAGTGTAATGATGAGAAGTAGTACTAAGTAATTTTCACTATTTTTTATAATTATACATGACTAACAGATCTAATTTTATGATGACCTAGAACACGTGGTATATTCATTATTTTTATTAATACTAACAATTGATGTAACTTGTATCTGTTAAACTTCTTCACTTTATCTCTCTGTATCTACAGACACAATAACTCATGTATTTCCAAATATATATTGCATCTTTGTTTTCTTACCTTCAGCTTCTTTTTCTGATGGGTACGAGTCCATATTGTTCGCTCTCATTTTTTTTTATAATAAAATTTAGGTAAATGAAACCTGTTTAGAATGCACAAATTATTTTATATAAAATCAACATGAATGAAGCAAGAAACAAATCACAGAATAGGACCAGTTTTACAAAATATCCCAAACGTTTTTTAGTTGTATTGCCTTTCATAAAACTATAAGAAAATTTTTTCTAATTAAAATATCCACGATTAGAAAAATCTCCTAATTGCATGGAATTTTCCATTTTTTAAAAAAATTACATATTGTCAATTCATTAACAATTTAAACTGTACATTGTACATGTATTTAACATACTACTATTTTGTGAATTTTTTCTAAAGTTTAATCAACATGGAGTAAATTGAGGTAAAATTACAGTAAATGTAAAGTGTGCGCAAACCAGCAAAAACTGTACAGTGGCCAGTATTTGTGCTAGGCAGGATATGTTATCTATAATGGATCCATTAAAGGATATTTATAAAGAAATAGCTATTTCCAACGAAAACTATTTTGCATAAAATACTGTACATACATATTCAAAATAAAGGGAAAAAATTGGGAAACCTTGATTGTAAGTAGAATTTTCAATAAATTGACATTTCAGAAAATTGTATTGAAAATATTTACCATATAGAGAAATACGGTTTCAATAGTTGTTCACCAACTGAATTAATTATTGATAACAACATATTTTAACAAATATGCTTTTTTAAAATCGTTTTGAAAACTATGTAAACAATTTTAAGGTTCATTTTTTGAAGCATTATCGTTTACAACATTTGCATTAAAATACTTAAAATAAAGCGTAACTAGCAAAGATGTATTTTCGAAATTATTTAAAAAAATATTTTATGAAGAATTTGATTATTTCGGAATGCTCATGTCTTACAAACAAGTGTTTTCCGAAAAATGCATTTACTTTTACCATAATCTTGTCTTAAAGAAACATGTTAAATGAAAACGGTTATAGTTTAAATAATACTTGATACGTGCGATAGCAGGGTTCTATGCTATTATATGTATAATTTTTTTCTCTCATCTAAAACCAAGTTTAACAACAACAAAAATTTTACACAAACAAAGACTAAAAACAATTTTCATCAATGCTTTTTGCAAAAGCCGCTTTTAAAAATAAAGGTTTCTAAACAGAAATTTCTTTTTGGCATATGTGAAAACAAGTTAAAAGTAACATTTTCTTCACAATTCTTTCCAAAATTTTGTTCAAACCTTGTATTGGCAACTTAGTTCCGTTTTCTTTTACGTCAGTTTCACGCTACTGAGGAACAAACACTTTTAGGAAACACAAAGGCAATATGAAGAAGGTAAAACTTTACAGTTTGATGTATCCATTGAACAACAACTGCTGGGAGTACCAAGATGGCCGCCTTAGTATGTATATTCAAAGTTGATCACTTTTTGGCAAATCCCAACCGTATTTTACTGAAAGGTCACACAGGGTCTCCTCTGCCTAAGGTTTTGGCATACAGCGCAAGTGAGGGGCACGAACTCAAGCACGAACTTACGTGGGACACGTAGCGAAGAGCATGCGACCATCAGGATTCTGCAGGGGCCGGAAGTTGTCCATCAAAAGCATTCGCTGTTCTGGGTCGTTCTCTACAGTTTCCCTACGAAGATTCCGAAATGCTTTAATCTGGAAAAATACCCAAAACCAGACAATGTTATAACATTTAATTCTAATTGAATTTAATATTTGCAGAATTAATATGACTTTGCTTTACATAATTAATGAGACTTTGCTTTACATAATTATCGGAACACCAAGGTTCAAAACAGTACTTTTTGGAGAGAACGGAATTTAATACGGAATTGTAACATCATTTTAAAAAGCAGATAATGCCTTGAAAATCACCTTAGTGAAAACTGGTTTCTTAAAAAGTACTTTTAATATTAATTTATAAATATTTACATGAAAATAAATTTTACAAATTTATCAGTTCTTTTAGAAATCATATACATGCATGATGGTCAAAAAATATCGTGCGCAACATTTATTTGTAAAAAAAAAAATACAACCATTTTTAAAAATGCCTTGTTGGTCATTCCTAAATTTAATTATAAATTCATATAACATAAAAAACCAGGTTTTCATGCAGTATATGATTCCAACACTTTTTTTGTAAGGTTATACGATTGCTATTTTTATTATATTTTTCATTTTTTCAGTTTCTGGGCTTATTTCGTACCATTGTGGTGTGAGATCGGACTCAATTATCGTCGCATATACATGTATAAGTACATACAAGCGAGCCATAAAGATTAACAGATATGTCAAATATTTCGAAAAGTGCCTGCTCCTTCTTACTCACCTGGACACGACTTAATTAGTGAAATACATTTAAAAAAATGTGGGTTATTCTTGTTACATGTCTTAAAAAGCATTTAAAAAGGATTCACGCAAAAAAAAACGTGTATAAAGTCGCAATAAAAATCGCAAAAAAAGGAGAACAAAGTATAATAATGGACCAGTTTATGAGGCCTGCTGTGAAATGAAATTCGACAATATTCGAGGACAGGCTGTGGGATGTAAATATTTGGAAACGATAGAAAATACATGGAAATACCGGAAGTCATTTCTCAATCTGCTGATAAACTATGGAAATGCAACGTGATAAACATCAATGATTTCGTCTAGGTCAACAGGTAAAATATATTTTATGATCAAAGAAGAAATAGAAAAAAACAGCAATTTAAAAAATTCTTAATAAGAATGTCCAGAAAAATTCTTATCTAAATTAATTTAAAATAAAACAATGCAAACAGTAATACGATAATTAACGGTTTTACACGATTAAGTTTAATTTATACCCTCAAATACAAGATAAATTCTCAAATGACAGAATTTCGAAAATGTATTTCACTAAAACTTGCATATTTATAAGAATGTGTATCACAGTGTATTTCCGTAAGTGTGTTTCTAAAGTAGGACAATGTTGGGCAACTAAAATTTGGATGTTTGTTATAAAAATGAATTACCTATAAGTGAACATGAAAAATACGACTACAGCATTTTGTAGAAAATCTGACATTTAAAAGCGTTCCCAACATTTACAATCATTGTTATTTTTATCCATTTGTATTTCCAGAGTTTGCAATACAGATGTTCAATTTGACAGTAATTGCAAGAATTTCCATAATTAACAGGCCATGATGTACATAAAATATTTATTCGGAGACTTTTATTTCGATCACGTCCTCGATCGCATTTTTCGTGCATGTCCAATACTTGGAGCTGTCCGAGCTGACATGTGCTATCATCTACTGTGATACATGAAACTGGTCAACAACAGCAACAATAAAATTACCTGAGCATTGCCTACGCTGTTCAGGTTTTCCATGACGATCCAAGTGACAGTCTGCGTGCAGGGTGGTGCCGTTTCCGAACCAAAATAAGCCATATAATCTCGAGTGTTTTTGGGCATCAAAGACTCCAAATTGAAGGATTTGCTCATGCCGTGCCTTTTCTTCTTGAATGTTATGCCTTTCAAGCCATTGACTATTTCCTGTAAATTCCGATTGTCGTAGTCGGAAAGCTGGTGTTGCAAAAAAAGCAAAGTCTGAATCAAAACTGAATCAAAATCAACGATGTAAACTATTAATATATCGTCTGTATCGCCTTTACAAATGATTATTTGCGCAAATTGTGTTTTTATCCCTGTAGAAAGCACTTTACTGCATGGACCTCAATTTCTATATTTTGTTTTTTTAAATCAATAAAATCAGTTTTGTAATTATTTAAATTCTAAAATCTTTTAAGACAATTAAGGTTATTTTGGGTAGATATTTTCATATGATAGAATGTTAAACATGTAAGAAAAAAATTGCCATATTCAACTATAAATCTATAGGCATTATAAAATTAGGAAACCAACCGTAAAAAGTATCGAAATGATTGCAAAACCATCATAATGATATCGAGCTTCTTCTTCATCCGGGTATTTATCGTTTACGTGCACAATGTGCATCTGTAAGAAAAAACAACCGTGACATTATTTCAAAAGGATAAATGGTACAGTGTGGTGATGCTAAAACCAGGATAAATGCCAAAATCGGTTATTGCAATGACTTACTTCCATAGGATACCTTATACCATTCATGGTATGTTCAGAACCAAATTTTGATGTACTGCCCCAGTGAAAATGGATGTTGTCAAACTTGTAAGTTCCCTTCAGAGGACCTCCACTAAGCATAGGCAAACGTTTCTTTCTTTTAGTGTGGACCATCACTAGATAGAATGACAATGAACATTTTTTAAGGAAAAAGCAACATTTTATGCAACCACCTCGCAGGAATGTCCAGATTAATTTTGCAAATCACAATCAATGACTTTCTGCCATCTGCTATCAATAAATGCTTGCCATCATCAGTCAGTGGTTGTATGTTTGACAACGTTTAGCAATGAGACCTTGATGGATCATTAATGGAACACTGAAATACTCTGTCAAAAAATGCTCCACATTTTGATGCTTTGACATCCAGTCAGTGGTTGTATGTTTGACAACGTTTATCAATGAGTCCTTGATGGATCATTACTTTTAAAGGAAATATTCCATCAAAATATTTAAAAAGTTTAAGGATTTCTGGATCATTTCTCAATTCTGTAAACATTTTGCATAATGGTCGCTACAGGAAGTTACCGTGAAGTTAACGGATCAAAAGTTTAAAAAAAGATTCCAACTAAACGACGACAGTTGATTCGCTAGCTGTGTTACATTATTAAGGAATTTCAGGATTTTATTTTAAATTTCAGAAGGAATTGCATCATTGATAATGTGTTGTAATTTTTCTGATGGTTTTCTATATATTTCCATTACAGAATTCTTCCAAACAGGAAGGATCATGTCTCACTACTGCATTTGGTTACAGTTGCTTAACCGACGACATGTCTTCCAATCAGATTATTCATTATCAAGTTGTTCTGGCAGAAAAAACATGTTTTTTAAATGAGTAGAAAAAGATGACTTTTTTTATTTGAAAAAAAATGCAAATTATTAGTGAACTATCAAAAACTTGTTATTTTAACAGTTGTTTAACACTCCCTGATAAAGAATGTACCCATGACTGCGCAGCAAATCATTAAGCTAATGGCGTTTTGCATGATAGCAAAGATTTTAGTCAACTGTCATACATGTACTCTATGCTAATGTTTCAGCTAGTGGTTAGTTTTTGCATGTGGTTGGACATAATATATCTTCACATACCGTTGCTTAATTATTCTTAAACTTTGTTTTATGCTCTAATGACCATATAAAGACAATAATCATAAGCCATACCAGCAAGTGGGAAAATACGTTATCTTGGCATAAAAAGATCAATCTGAAAACAATTAGTAGAACGAAACACCAAAATATTCAAATATGATGTCTAGGATATTATGGAAATCCTTAACAAGAAGGTTAACCATCATTATAAATAAACAATATAAAGTGTTTTGAGGCAACACAAATTCGATGCAAATTTCCTTGAAAAGAACAGTCAAACACTGAGATTATACACTATATCATACGATGGTCTTAAGTTTATACAGGAGTCTATGAAAACTAAAGATTTCACAAGTACTTGTCCAATAACCTTTCTGTTATGACAACAAGTATTTTCTCGCAACATCAATTATTACAATCTTCATTTTGTCCAAATAGACATTGATCCTAATGATAACAATTACTCTGTAAAGGTACACTGATGTCGGCAAACGCCTAAATCATTTTGATCTTTTAAAATCAGACTATGCATCAATTGGTTTTTATGAGAATTTATGAGAAGGAATTCGACATCTTAATGGCAAGTTTCACAACTTTGTTAATTTTTTTGTAGGCTATACCTGTTCAACTGGGCATCAGAGCGTTAAGCATAATTCATTTGAAAAGTTCACAAAAAACTTTTGAATATTTTTCTTTAGGTTAATGCAAAAACTGAACCTTCGTCAAATTTACATAGTACATGTAGTTAGTAGCAGACTAAACGTTTTCTAGCATTTAAAAGCAATTAGTATAATGAACAACATTCAGTCGTATCGAAAAATGAGCGTTAAACACCTATCAAAAAATCAACTTTCTGGCAATTTCAATAATAAGTGCATGGAATCATAATTGACAACAATAATGCAACCTGTTTCCAGTAATAGAGCTGCATTTCTTTCATCGCATCAAGCAAGTGGCTAACCAACATTTTGACCAGAAATCATCTTGTCAACTGAAAAAAAGCTACTGAATGCAACAATGAGACTAATGATCCTTTCTAGAGTACATCTTGTAAAGTCTAAGTATAAGAATAGAACCAATCCATTCTACGTGACAAGAAGCTTTTATCAATTGACAAAATAAGCATGACAAATCTCAGGATAATGTTTCAGTTATGGGAAACACAATGGCATCAATTGGTAGTATGTCAGATATTGGATTGAGCAAGCCACAACACCAAACCAGTTATTAGATAAAATCTGGATGTCTTTTGTCAAAACTACTGTACTCAGTAGTGACAATAGGCAGCTAGGATGTAAAACATCCCAATCTGGGATTGTCTGGATGTCCCGTGAGTAATAGTTTAAAAAAAATATTGTAACATTTCTAAGTAATTAAATAAAATAAAAAAAATGTTGCACATCATCAACAATGGACACGATAACAGACATTCTAATGGCATGACAATAACTCCGATTAACAGTCTATCTCAGTCAGGTCTATCTATATATATGTATATCGGTATATCCAAAACCAGGTAATTTGTCACATAGAAAATAGTGTGCTTACCTGTGTGTCCATTGTTAGTAAGAGTGACGTTCCATAACGGAACATCGTAATTTCGCATCCAGAGGGCTGGCATGCGCAGCTTTGTGGCAAAGTGTGCATTGACATCAATGGGTGACTGCATATTACCACAACACATGGTATGAGGAAGTAGTCTGCACCATTCATTTGGACCTGGATGAAAAATAAGCATCGTTTCATTTTGTTAATTGCTGTGAACTTTTGCTTATATTAGTAGTGTTCAAACTTAAAAATATAAGGAAAGTAGATCGTAAATTTATTTAGAAAAACTATATTTTCAAAAACTTTTATTGTTATAGGCTAATCTACATGTATATGTAATTCATTATACTAATTCATTTTTACCCTTGCATTAGACCCTCGATTACAGCAAAAAAAAATATTAAAACGCTCACAAAAAGTAAATATTTCCTTGATAACTCAATAAGCTTACCAGTTTTCCCGGAATAACCCCATTGCGCATTCACAACTCCTCCCAAACCTAAAAAGAGAGCAATGTCTTGGTTAAGAAGGCTTACCATGCAAACACGTATGGCAAACCATCAAACTGGATTATGTGGGCAGTAAACCACAACGGCCAAACAACAAAAACGTGACTACCCCCAAACCTAGGTTGAGCCTCTTTTTGTCTCAAATAAAGCATAGATTGCGCATTAAGAAATCGAGTTTGATGGCACGAAACACAGGTTAACATTGTGATTGATTGAGGTTATCTGTCAATGTCAAATAGAGTTGTGTTATACAATTGTACATGAACCTCACCAAGAATGATGGCTGTCCACTGTCTAAGGGATATGCGGAAGTGTCCTACAAATTAAATCCAAATGGCAAGCTACTGTGACACTTCCCAATTTTTAGAGTTCAAAATGTCCAAGAGAACAAAGGTGTTTTTACTAACATACATGTATACTTACGAAATGCCATGAAATAACTGTTTTAAAAAATGCACTTACAATGTATCTAAAGTGATTTTTTCCCATAGTGACACTTCCCAATTTTTAAAGTTTAAAATGTTAAAGAGAACAAAAGTGTTTTTGCATATTCCCACGCATGTGCCATAAAATAACTGTTTTAAAAAATGCATTTTTCTGAAGTGATTTTTTATATATATCTTCCAAAATAGGCAGCGTGCTTTCTTTCAAAATAAAACGGGTTTTCTACACTTACCGGTACCGGTATGTAGCGCTGATCGAATTTGTTCATTAGTATTTCCATAAAAACTTTGTATTGATTTCTAAATTAACTGATCCATAACAATTTGTATAATTATGCCAAAATTCAAATTATAACAATTTTACATGTCGATAATCCGAAGAGATTTTATATTTATACGAGTGTATATCAGAGTTTCTCCAAAATGTCCAAACATCAACCGTAAACACCGTCAAATTCATAATAGGATAATTTTTCAAATTATAATAAAAATTGAATAGCTATAACGCATAATTAAAATATTTCAAAGCTTAAAATTGCATTTTCATTATCTTGCAATTGTCCCTTAAAAACCCCTTATTAATTCGATAATATATATATATATATATAACATTTGATTTATATAAATTCGGGTTAAGACAGGCACTTGCTTTACAATTGTTTTTTAAAGAAGCATGTTTGAAAATGGGAACTGAATTTTAGGTAGAAACAATTTTCACTCACTGATATGCTGTTCACATTCATTCTTGAGATTGGATTAAACAATTTTAAAATGGTTTGCATTTCAGTTTTTTTTTGCATATCACCCAAGAAATTGTCAAATAACTCAACACATTTTATGGAAAACTGTAAAGAAAATTTACAAACGCTACTCTTTTAACTACGTGTAGTAGAACAATCAACGACCTATACAAGCATTAGCATATCTTGAACACTAAATTTGAGAAATCTGACAGAGCTTCCTTTTCAGACTTTCTAAATGTGATCCTTTTTTTGAAGAAAAAGAATGGGCAAATTATTAAACAAATCGACGTCACTAGCATATCTGTTTCATTAAAAGTAGTTCTACGAGGGATTCCTGTATTTGGACACCCTGACTACATGTATTCCTTTTTTTAAAAAATAAATTTGATCCTTGGTCAGAAACTGAATATCGATAGGATATCCTGCAAACCAGAAACAGCGATCATGTTGAAGTACACTGACACTGTCAACGAAACTTGGTGAACTTACGAAGAAACCAAAAACCAAGGAACCAAAAGTTTCTTCCAAACATATATAGTTTTTATGAAACGATTTTCCTGAATAAGGGAAAAAACTATGTACAACCTGTGAATTGTCATTACAGCATCGTACAAAGTTAAATTGCAAATTTACAATGCACTTTGTTATACAACCAGACAAATGCGGAAATGATAATTCTCAATTGGGGCTGCGTATTTTTTCAATCTGCATCAGAATTCATGTTCGAAATTGAAATTGTACCATCGCAGATAGGGCGATTATGATTTCCTTCGCCTCACGTGGTGGAAATTATATATGGCCTTAAGTGCTCAAATTTCATTAAAAATGCAATAAAACGAAAACCTGCTCGAAATCATGAATTAAAAAGGTAATCATCAAATTCCGAGCCTGTGAGAATGGGCACAAACAGCATCATCCCAGAGTGGGCTTGAATAAACAAATCAATTTGGATGCGAGCGGCTGATTTTAACGATCGTATACATGTCGCTCGGGGTTGGACCAAATTAGATACAAAATTTTATGATCAAATTCAAAAGGGGCGTCAGTCGCCTCACGAAAGTGGCTTGTTTGCCTAAAAAAAAAAATAAACCAAGCACGGAAATTCGCCGATTCAAGGTGTCAAACCGTAGATTGCGGCAAATGACCGCGCTTCGGCCTACATTTCGCCAATTAAGTTATGCCGTCCGTTGCACGAAAGGCTAACCGGCAATTTGGTAACCCGCTGACCATTCATAAAGTTGTCAGCCCAAGGCGCGCTGCATGCTGGGATAGTTTTTCTTTCGTTTATCGCCCACTGTGGCCATTAATTCAGTTGAAAAATCAATCAGGAATCACTAGTTCCTGCAAGTTCTGTAAGAGTTTTCCAGAAATTTGATGGTCCCGAAAACATGCACCAACTTAAGAATGTAGCATCCTGACATTCGTTCTTTAGTACTGTGTTTTTCAGTGTGTCTCTTCGAAGTACCATGATAAAAAAAGTATAATGCTAGAAATTTCGGAAGCAATTTAACAGAATTCATAAAAAAACACAACTCAACGAGAAGAAGATTTTTTTCTTCTTCTTTTAGAAGAAGAAAAAAATGAAATTCTTAGAATCTATGTTAAAGAATTATAAACAAAAAAGTTTGTATTTTAAAAAATATTATTGGTAAATATACTCAGACACCATGTGTTTACAAATATCATTACATTTGTCATTAGAAATAGTACTTTTAGCAGTCGTAAAACCACGTCAAACCAAGTCAATCACGTGCTCATTGATTTACGAGGTTATTATGGTTTTAAACCAATTATTGCATCATTTCACGAATGCCAAAAGAACCATATACGTAAAAGCTTCTATCTCCCCAGATACTCCACAGATATTAGCAATTTGTATGGCAGACAAATGCAAAATAAAGTTTGATTACAACATTGTCCTTCGGCTTTGAATTTACAAACAGTCCCTAATTTAAAATTAAACAAAAAATTTAAATAGAAATCGTGACTTATTTTTGCGCAATTTCAACATTTAAATTAGGCCCGTTTTATCGACATGTGCTTTCAATGGGCAAAACGATTCTAATCAGTTGCCTAATTCATAACAATAGACACTTCAAGTATCAAACTAAATAATTTATGTTTTTATGGCTTGCTGCGAGCTAAACTCACCCGTTGAAAGGATGCAATTAAGATCGATTTACTAAACTGGTGTCCCTCATTAACCGGACCTCACTAACCGGAAACATCTTTGTAGGTATAGACATTGCATGGTGCTGTTATGTGGCCATCGATTCATAAACAAGAACAATTCTCTTTTTAGAAGCAAAGTATCCTTTGAGTAATTTTCATTTTTGCCAATCCCATGACCGATTTCCTTGTTTAACATATGATGCATGTACGATTCCTTCTTACTTTAATATGAAAATATTGAAAAGTCTTTCTTTATTAAAACGTCATTTTAAATTTCATAAATGAATTCCAATGGCTCCTTCATCACTACATTTTATATTGCTAAACAATTTTTTTTCCTACAAGTCCACTTTGGATAAGTAGAATCAATAGGGGCCGGTGTTAATCAGTGGCTAAATAGCACTTTCCGGAAGGGTTAAACAGCGGCCATATTGTGAAATGTGAGCAAGCGCGAAAGCTAAAAATTCGGCTAAACGACAATCCACCTGAAAGTGGCTTTTTATTTTGTATCCATATATCGGAAGGGCTAAACTGTGATATCTTGTAATTAAGAATCGGCCAATTAAAAGGTTTCAGCATTTTTTGTGTTGTCAGAATCTATCAGCAACGGCGCAACAAGTAAAGAAAAACTCAACAGATGGCGCTAGTATTTTCAAAATCCCTCATTAGCCATTTGTAAATGGGACGTACTGTCAAGTCAAACGGCCAAACAGTGGCTAATCAACCCTCTTTTATTGTATTTGTGGTAGTTTTTGGAATAAAATTCCGAAATAAGATTTTAAAAAATGTCAACAAAATCCCGATGAAGTATTTTCAAATGCAGAGCAGCAATAAGATTGATGCGAAATTTGTTCCAAATGCAAATTTATTACCGTTAAGTCTGTACTTTATTAAAATAAAACAGAAATGTTAGATAATATTTTGGTGAATTAATTCACGAAAATTGGAATGCATGTTTTTACGAAGGCGTTTTACAAAACAGCAGCCATCTATCAAACTTTTTTGCATTTGATATCAACAAATGCTTTGGTTGGCAAGTTAGCAGATAATGGTGCATCAATATTTCAAAATATGCGTATGGAGCATAAAAACACGTCAAATTATCTGTAATGCCAGCTTAAGTATGAAGTGTAATGACATTTAATATATTAAAATGTCATAATCATTCCAGACCTGCTGGCGAGAACTCTTTTTTTTAATTCTAAGAGTTTTTTTTATAGCTAAATTTCGTTTCCAACCTCTTAATTGCTTACTTGCTATTCAACTAAGATATTGCAGTTGAATTGCAGTGAAAAAAGAAGTACATTAAGAAGATAATAACAACAACAAAACTACCTGGTCATTGAGCTGCAGCAATTAATTATTGAATAAAATAGGAAGGAAATAAAAGTAGGAAAACAGGATTAATATGGAGGATTTATTTTTTCATAATATAAAAAATTTAATTTTTAGGAAACACGAGGGAATCAATTCCACATCGATTTCAGACTAAGAGGACACGGGCCTATAGGGGAAATTCCTTATGTTTATTAGCATATATAATTACATGAAAATTCTAGGACAGCACACGGAAACCCTGAGGTATCCCGCAACGAAAGTAATACCTTATACTGTATATACAGTATAGAAATATATCTTTTGAAATACTTTTTTTAATAAATACTGCGTGGAATTACATGCATTCATGATTTTTATGACACTTAGTATACTATTCTGGTCATACGATAGTTATTATTATAATTGTTCAATCACAACTGTTTTTTATGATAGTTTTTATTAACATAAAAAATTATTTAGATCGTTATTAATGATATTATAATAATTTTATGATTATTAATAGGCGTACTTATACAGAAACTTTACGAATGGTTCTTTTGGCAGTCATGAAGTGACGTATTGGTTTAAAAATAGCGATAACCTGAAGTGATTTTTTCAAAACATGCAATTAAGGTGCCATTTTTGCACACGTGACATCGCGACTGCCAAAGTACGATTCGTAAAGCTTCTTTCTGATTACCTTGATTATATTATTACTTGATATTTGCAAATATTCTATGTGCTCAGCAGGTTTCAACTATCATTAAGGACATTAGAAAATCTATTGGCAATATATTGCGTAATGTTGTAACTATTCTTCAAGAGCGATTTTCACCAAAACTTTGAATGAAATCTAATATCCAAAATTGACCAAACCATTTAAATACTCTAATTTAGTAGAATAGACAAAAACGGAACTCCTGAAGAAATAATAATAAAAAAAACTATACTGCATAAAAGAAAAACTTGATTTACATCAATTTTCAGCGGAACTTTAACAGAAAACAGTATCCAATAAAGTGTGCCCGAAACTTTAAAATTGCACATGTATCACAAAATTATTAGCACAAAAACAATCCAGATAGACATATGAGTGTCCAAAAGAGTTTCATATATAGGTGCCATCTAAGGCTCTCAAAAGCAAAACAATATCCGTCCAAAAAAGTGCATTGACAAAACACTTCAAAATGTTTCATGCATGACGAGCTTTGACAGAAACAATGTTTCCAAAAAAAATTATACAGAAAATTTATAAACGTCCCTAAGAAGGACATTTTGTTATAGGAATTGGACAGATGGTTTAGAATTTAGAACCTTCTGTCAAATCCTTGCAAAACCCCCCGGGAAGCATTCTGCTCTATTATTCGAGCAAAAGCTCCGATGAAACATTTCTGACAATTCGTATAAAAAAGCTCTTAATAGGAAATATAATAAAAATAATATATAGTGTTTATGCTGCATGCAGAAATGTAAGTGAAGTTATTAGAATAAAACGTTTCAATTTGTGAAAAATTGCACCGCCCTGCACCACTGCCAAATTGACAGAGTTTATTCAGGAGAGAAAACAGATCCTACAGTATACATGTACATGTATAATAATTACCAAGAATTGGTTGCCAGTCGGAAGCAAAAATTTCCGTAATAATTCCATCTCCAAATTTGGAGATTGCAAAACGATTTTCGGAAAATAGGAGTCTGCAGGAGTGAGCTTTTGAGGCTGAACTAATCCATGTTAAAATCGAAAACGGCTTCCCGACGATGAATTCCAGTCCAATTATCGAAAATTGATCACCAGTCGGCTGCAGAAAGTTGACAAAAACTTCGGTAATTTATTAATTTAATCGCAGCAACCCACATTCACCATATTTTCGCAAATAATTTGCGTTCGATTTCCTTTAATGCCGACTGGAGGCCATATTTTGCAATAATTTTCTCACAGGAATGCGGATGATTTACGATCTGTACCTCTAATATAAAACCGGATTCTTTTTTTTTTCGGACAATTTGCTTAATTTTAACTGAAATTTATTCCATCAGGAAGCGCGCTTTTTAAGCAGAACGGTTTCAGCGCTGGCTAAGCCTAACAATTAGCCTATCAAAATAAATAAGGCAAAAAATGAAATTAATTGAAAACGCAGTGTTAAATATGTAACGAGAGATTTACAGGGTGGTTGCTCACGCGTGACAAAAAATACACCTGAAAAATTGGGGTTGGGGGTGGGGGAATTAGCGAACGAAGTTTTCGCAGATTTGCACATATATGAGTCTGTCATCCTTCAAACCAGCTTCAGGACTAATTAAATTTCAATGTCCAATTAGCATGATTTTCAATGTTTAATTTTAGGACATTGCATATTGACATGTTTCGTTATTAATGAGAATGAAGATCAGTAACTCTTTTGGAACATTGCTTTACTCCAAAATCACCTAACACGTTTTATTTCAGGATAGCCTCAACATGCATTTTCAAAAAAATTCAAAAGCAATTTTCAAGAACAAATGCCTTAAATTTTTTGACAAAATGGATGTTTACAACATCCGCAATCGCATACATTTACATTATTTTAATTGTATGTAAACGTCTGAAATAGTCAACATTATCCTTGAATGTACATGTACAGTACATGTACATGTAAATCAATTAAGTTTGGAAAATTCATTTTTCCAAAAAATGCCAACAAATTCCTAAAATTGCGGAAATCAGTTGTGAAGGAAAGGACGCTAAAATATTAATTATGTGATTTATGTTTTTCCAATGAAATATTTGGAAACGAATTTCACGAATGCCAAAAGTGCTATTTCTAAAGCTTTTCACCGAGTAAAACTATTGCAAAAGACCGCATTAAATGAAGAAATTTAAGCTTGACAATTTAATCCTAAAAAATATTGAAAATTGGTTACTTTATAATATTCTTAACCCTAATGAGTTTTTAATGGCATATGAAAACTTTATAAAATGTTAACATAATTCCTTCATGTAAAACAAGTTTGAAAAATGCTCCAGGCAAAAATTCTTCTATTCAATTTAGTGCATTTTCCAAAAATTCCACTGGAAACAATTAATTTAAATCAAAACTTTTACCACTTAAGGCGAAACATACACATTACACTGTAAGAACCAGATTCTAAATAACCCAAAATAGAATTTTACATCTGCAATAAATATTTTGTAAATTATTAAAATCAAAATGGATAAAAAAATTAGAGTGTTAAAAATTCAAAATAAGTTTCATTTGAAACTGAATAATTATTACTTCAAGGAAGATTATCACAAATTTGAAATGTATTTGCAATTAGAAATAAACTTATGAAATACCGTCATAAAATGGCATTGATTAACCTAGATTTTTTGAAAAATCTACTGAAAACAATAGATTTTATTCCAATCTGAACACAACATCAATTTAATATGAAAGATTATTTTGGAATATTTTTAAAATTTCCAAATTATTCGGATTTACGTTAATTCTTTGAAAATATGAAAGTATAAACTATAATAAACTATAGCCAAGTTAACAAACAAACCTGTGCTTTTTAAATAGTCAAATTTATAACGGTCGATCAACGAAATTTGATTACTGTATGTATTGTCTGCGCAATAAAATAAAAAAATAAATACCAACGTACTGTACATCTTTGATTCTAAATACTTGAATGATCCATAGACAAATTCATTGAAAATGTTTACACAACACAAACATTTTGGAAAAGAATAGGATAAAATAATTTGCATAGAAAAAAATAAAAAATGTAATCTAGTTCTGTTTTGTTGAGACAAAATAAGAAATTCCGTGAAATCAAATGAATATAAAAAGTTATGAAAACCCCATGACTTATAAATATAATACAACCATGAAAAAAAAATTAAAAAATAAGAAATCCAAGGCAAATCAGCATTTTCAGGTTTAACCAGACCAAAGATATTTAAAGGACATGTTCCATATATTTCTCTCTATTCCATAGAGAGAAATATAAATTATTCGAAAAATCATGGCAAAACATTTAAAAGAGAGACTATGTAAGATCTATAGTAGCCAAAAATGACAGGACGTAAGATTTCATTTTGCTTCATTGCAATGTAGGACGTAATTTCCATTACTTTCATTTCCATTCTGGCAGAGCCAGGAAAGTCAAGCCACGACTTCCATATTTTACATTTCCAAGACCAATATATCAGTAACATTTAATTTTATTATAAGTGCAATCCATTCCCAATTCCAATTCCCACAATATTTCATTTCATTAAACGAAATTAACGTCACAAAATCCAGCTTCTCGATTTTATCTTTTCCGTTCCAAGTTTTTCTTATTTCCAAAATCATGCAAAATCTATGAAAACGAAAATGATAAAAATCTACAACTAAAGTTTTCCTAAACTTACATCTTTCAAATCAATTATTTTTTTTACATGTTTAACGAAGATCAATAACTAGGAATTGGGAGTTTCACATTTTCAGATTCCAATGCGGTAATTTTAAACTTCATTTAATTTCAAAAAGGGCGATCAGGCATGATCAATAAATAAATCAGGTAAACATGAAATATTTAATTTAAACTTGACGCGTGGGAAATTTGCTAATGTGAAATTCCCAATTTCTAGTTATTTAGTTCGTCATCTAAGCAAAAAAAATGATCGAAAACATTTTATGCCTGCAGCTATCCTAGAAAAAATTCCCACAGAAAAGCCCTCATTATTTCCATTTTGTCATCGAAATTACAATTTCAAACTAAACTGTAATTTAAATAAAAAATGAAGTAATTTCATTCTTAATTTTCATTAAAACCACCTATAGGTCGTCTGCTCAATGGAAGAAAACTTAATGGAATAAATAAGGGAAACATACCGAAATTGCCCAAAAATATGACAAGGATCGCGTAAAGCAGGCGAACGATCCTAGCCTCCATGACGGATCGGCATCCGATAAAAATCGAAGATTTGCGTTAATCCTAACCACGATAAAACGCGCATCCGCCGCACCAGCGACTTTTTCGAGAATTGAACATTTGAATTCAAACGCCATGCGACCCGTCGCTGCCGCCAGGCGCCGCCTCCGCCGCCAGCCAATGGGGGCGCGACCTGGCGGTAGTGGAAGAAGAAAGCGGCGGCGTTCGGAAAGAAAGGAAAAAAAAGGAATAAAAAATGGGAAGAAAAAGTTTAGCAAAGTTTTTATAATTTTATATATCGGTCAATGTTCATGCCTGGAAAAGCGTGTCATCGAATTAGCATAAGCGGTGAGTATCAGCATCGCGTTTTAGAACCAGATTGCCGTCGTTGGACCCTTCGGAATTAAGATAAAACCAGAAACTGTTAGGGGTACTCAGACAGAAGCTTTATGAATGGCACTTCTGACACTCGTAAGTCACGTGTGTCAAAGGAATGCATTAATTGGCATTTAAAACAACGATTATTAAACCAGTATTCGTGACTATCAATAATGCTATTCTTAAAGCTTCTGTCTGAGTACCCCTACTAATTACTTTGTTACATTATTTTTTTTTATTTAATAACATATCGTTGACTATATTCTAATTTTATTTTAAAATACTTAAGCATGAAACTATCTGTAATTAAAATTTTGCCCGTAAAATATTGCATTGTTTCGTATCATTTCGAATCATTTTCGAAATACATTTCATTTACAAATTTATTTGTACTTTTCTTAATTTTTTAGTTTTTATAATTACAGATTTTCTAATTACTTTTCCGGCATTACGAACATACGTATGGCTGTATTTTCCACTTTAATATTTGTAACAAAACTTACTATTTAAATCTAATTTAAAAAAACAAACTACTGTATTCTGTTTATGCCCAGATATATCAAAAATATATGACACAACTTGAAGCTCCAATTAAATTTTTGATCGAAATACAGAATACTTTTTATGCCGTTAATGGTATCTTTTTGAAACAACTGGTCATTGAAAACGCAATTCACCTTCATTTTCCTTAATTTATTCCTATTTTTACCTATTTTTTGTTTAATTAAAAAAATGAACCTGACATTAAAGAAGCAGTTTTGTTATGAAAAGTATTTCTCATATAGCTTATTTAAAAAGGAAAATCAAATAATTTAAAATGTTTTAAAGAAGCCAGCTATAAGCAAAAATATTTCAGAAAAGTCCACGCTCTATATATTTCTTTCAAAAAAGGGTGCAATTCACATTATCAATCCAATTAACAGAAGATAAGGGCATGTTAAAAAAAGATAAAGATAACGACAAAAAAGATATTATCCAACTGAATGGAAAAACTCATAGATGTACGAGCTGGTACATTAGTATTCTAAATGTTATAAATCACAACTAAAATAGATAAAATTTATCTGGATGGAATAAAATAATTACGTAAACGTAAAGAAAAACTAAAAATGTGTAAAGGCTCGAACAATAAGGTAACTATGTACAGTTTCAAGAAAAGTGAAAAAACCTAAAAATCACATTATATACGATAAAAATAATCACAAAAGAAAATACCCGAATAGAAAAAGAAAAAAAAACGAAAATTATATAGAGACAAGGAAGTATCAAAAAAGAGAACACAAACACAAAAATTAATATGTATGAAGGTGTCGAAAATAAAATACAATTAACCTTAAAAATTAAGGAATATCTAAAGAAATTATATACAAATAATTTAAAAAAAATGTGGAAATATTGAATTTTAAAAATGCATTTTCGGTATTTTAACGTGTATTGCAAAGAAATTCAAAGGACTATAGTCGAACCTTTTTTAAGATGATCTTAAATCAAAATGTTCAAATCTATGTTAAATTTCTTCATCATCAAAATTTGTTTGTTTAAACCGTATAGTTCGTATATTATATGACGTCAACATTATGAATTAAAGTTTCATCGAAGTTTGGATGAATGGGAATTTGTTTGTTTAAACCCTATAGTTCGTATATTATATGACGTCAACATTATGAACTAAAGTTTCATAGAAGTTTGGATGAATAAGAAGGTGCAAGCCGTGCAACAACATTTATCAAGGAACAGGTTGAATTCTCCGTTACAACGTAGGCTACATGTACATTTTTTGTCTTGAAGTTTCCTTAACGTAACATAGTGCGACTGTTAGGAAACTCGAAAATTCATTCGTCTTAGCTGAAAATTTACAATATCCGAACTTGGAATCCGTATTAAACGAAGAAATTAACATTATAGAACACATAGAAATGTGTTTGCTCTATCAAAAATGTGTATAAAGTGAGTTCTTAATGAGCTTTCACTTTATGTGGAGGCAAGTCAATTTCTTGAAGATGGCGTTTTTTCCATGTAAAGATACGGAACAAATGTTAAAGCACTTTGGTAAGTACATGACATTATAGTACAGCATGTTTCATTTCGATGTGAGCGTGAAAAGGCACAAAAACAAGAACATACAAAAAATTTAGAAATGTTAAAAAAATGATAACATTCAAAAAACACGAGAGAAAAACCAACATTTATAGAATCACGTACTTTCGAAAAGCGAATTGCAAGGTGCACGAAAGAAAATACATTACCAACAAGGAAACCAAAGAAAATAAATCAAGCTTTGCATAATGGAGATATAAAGTAAGGTCCTCAAAAATATTCCCAGAGAAGCCAAACGAGAATCTCGTGTTTCATCGCCAAGGCGGGGTCAGGCACTAGATTTCCGCTTTAATTAACTTCGAAATTAATGTTCCACCCTAGCGATATTCAAATGTCAAAAATTCAATTTGAGTTTCAGAATTTGGGGCCACGCCGATCGCAATTACGGAATCCGCCTTCGAAACAAAAACGAAAAACAAAAACTACTTTGGGCCCAAAGTGTCAAGAAAATTCCGGGGGGGTCGGCACTGACCCGGTCAGGTAATTACGATCGCGAGGGGGGCGGGGCGAACGAAAGCGACCACTAGCTGCTCAGTCGTTTCATCAGACGAGGGCCTGGGGGACGTAAATCAACGCTTTTCACAAATCTGTTGAAAGGAAAAATGGGGGGGCCCTTGGGCGGACAAACTGCCAAACTCAAAAAGAAAACAGTTTTTTTGCTGCTTCACCTCCTAAGCAATTTCCCGCATTTTTGGTACCATTTTTTTGGAAAGACTTACTTAGCCCAGATTCGGCAAGGGGCAACAACCCGGAGACAATCATGGAGGGGCCACTTTCGGACCATAAAGACCCTTTCAGACAAAAGCGAACAAAAAATTGTTGCTCACTAAGTGCCTACTAATGGATAGGTGGCAGCACCGTCGCTAGCCTCCTTTCTAACACGTTTTTGTCTGGCATGCACGTTTGCAAAATTATTTCAAAAACACAAACGCCATCGAATTCATTTGTTGTAAATTTAATGCACTGGGTACACCCAGACCTGGAAAACCTGGAAAAGTCAGGGAAGAGTATCTTATTTTGAAAAAGTCAGGGGAATTCAACGTAGTCATGTTGTTGAGATCCAAAATTAATGCTTCTATATGGTTAGCTCAGGGCCCATTTTTCCGCGTTGAAATTTGAAAAATTTTCCCCGTTTTCCGAGAACAAATTTGCAAAATTTTCATCGTTTTCCGAGTACAAATTTACAAAAATTTCCACGTTTTTCGAGTACAAAATTTCAAAATTTCCCACGATTTCCGAGAAGAAAAGTGCAAATTTTCCACGTTTTCCGAGCATAAATTTTCAAAAAAAAAAAAAAAAATGTTTTGCAAATTTTTTCAAATTTTCCATGTTAATTTTCAAAATTATCATTAGTAAATTTTGCATAATAATATCCTTTCTCGATTTTGCAAAATATGCCAATTATTGTCATTGGTCAGGGACATTTTTTAAAACCTTGAAAAGTCAGGGAAGTTGAAAATGAAATTTCTGGGGGAACCCTATTATAATGTCGACACATTGGGAAGGTTCTAAATAAGCAGGAAAATTGGGGACATTCGGTTTCAAAAGTTTGAAATGTGCAATAAATATCCTCGCATGATACCGCAAAAAAAAATGTAACAAATGTAAAGCGTGAAATTTCGTTGTTGTAAATTAGGTAACTGATGCTAATCTTTTTGCCCACAGAAAGCCATTCATCGATAAACTACACTTGTGATTAGTGCAACAATTCGTCCCAATCCCCAATTCACACCTTTTGTTTAACTTCTAATTATTAGTCTTTGCTATATAATTCCAATCTCGAAATAAAACATACTTATCATTTTGGGTTATCATTTTCCTCCCTGAAGCAAAATTGGTTCCACATACATTATACTGTATTTAGTTTAATAAGTACTCTCTCCTAGAGCTTATCAAAATTAAAGCGATTGATGTTTCTAAAGGTGGGAAGTTAAGGGGCCTGAAACTTGGTTTCCAAAACTGGAAAACGAGTTTCTGAAACTGAAATGCAAGTTTCCGGAACTGGAAACTCCTAAACGGCAAGGAAAGTTTCAGTTTAAGTTGCCTTTGTGTGTAAAATTTCCACCTGACCTCAAGTATAACCGGAAGCTAAATTAAGGAAGCTGTCGCTTGGTGGTTTTTTCATGAACTTTAAAGTAATTTCTGAGCAACATATATTGTGCTTAGAGTTAGCATATATTATTATTATCAGGCTAAACCAGAATATATGAATGTAACGTTATTTTTGGTCATAAATATTTTTAATAACTTAATTGGAATTTAATGACCTGTTGAAAAACGTTACTAAAAAGACGTCATTGTACGATCTCATTAGTTGACACAACAAATTCGCAACTAATTAATTCATATTGCACAAAAAATATTTTCAATGAGGGTACCTCAAAATGTCTTTGCTCGATGAGAAACAACATTTAATAATATTCAATAAAAACATTAATGACTAATTAAAGTTCTAATTAACACAGGAAATTAGCGGTTATTTGAAATTCCAAAATTTAAAAAGCCAAGTAGAACTATTCAATGGTACAATGGTTGGATCATTCGGAAACAATTTTTCCAGCAATTTATATCCGTTTTTTATGTGCAAAGGTACCCAACATTTAGCCCAGATTCGTCAAGGTGCAACAACCCGGAGACAAAGCCTTATTCATTCCCTCCCCACCCCCCAAAAAAATAAAATATGGTAGTAACTAAAATCGTGTGAGATAATGAGATGGTCATGTGTAATACAGCTTAATATGACATGTTCTCATCAGACCAGAATCATAAATATTACATAAACATATAGTTTGTTCCACAAATCAGAATGTTGGCCTATTTTCTTTCTACAACATCAGAAAATGGCCAATTTTCAGAAATTTAACCCCATTTCTGACACCTATACATTGTAGAAGAATCTGAGGTTTTCTATCAAGTATTTCAACTAAATGATGTGTGCGTACATAAAAAGATTGTTTTGCGCGTGAAAGTACTTCGAATTCCTTTATTTTGAGCCGAAAAAGGCCCAAAAAATATGTGCAAATTGCATGTTTGAAACAGTTTTTAATTCAAAACCAGACCAAACAGGAATGGCAAATTTTATCTTAAATCACGATTAAATGGAAAATACTGTAGATTACAAACACTTGGGCGCAGTGGGCGCCAATAAAAACGTCTTGTTAGGGATAGATTTCAGCATCAAAATCAACCAGAAGTGCCAAATCTAAACTTAAAATTTCATTTTTGGACTAGTCTTCAATTAAAATCAAAAATGATTTGTGGGCGAGCGAAACGATTTTGCCTTTCGGGTAAAAATACGCATGAAGTCATTTTTTCAGTGAAAAATGTAAGGAAAATTACTTTTTTGGGACACATTTTTTCCATAAATCCAACAAGAAAAAAACAAACTCCATTATGAAAATGAAGTAAATTAACCAAATGATTTGTGCGCAAATGAAATGATTTTGCCTTGAGGATGAAAATAGATGCAGTAATTTTTTTCAGAAAAAAAATCCATCCATCAAGAAAGGGTAAATTTTATCTTAAATTTCATTTAGACGGACAATTCTGCTGATAAAAATTATATGCTTGCACATAAAAAGAATATGCCTAGCTTGCTCGTGAAAATACGTTTGAAAAAAGTTTTCGATTCACATCTTTACGAACCTGTATAGGGACCCCAAAAAACGCAGTTTGTAAAATAGAAAGTTCATAAAATGAATGAATATATATCTCCCATCGCATATATCAAACCGACATTTGTTTTCAAAATTATTAAGTAGAACGCTTAAACCTGTCAACATATAATTTTTCATTAGAAATCGACCCATGTACTCCATTTCCACCAACAAAAACGACAAACCATATAATTACACATTCCTTTCATCCAAACCAGACAAATAATACGATTGCAATAATTGAAAAGTGCAAAGTAACGATAACATGTTCTTTGAATACCAAAGAAGCAGATATTAATAAAGAAAAATTGTAATTAGAAATTTAATAAGCAGAAACAGCGACGCCCCAAATGTTTTTCCATAAAAATGCCTCCCTCGTTGGGCAGCCACCCATTTGCTAACCAAAGAAATTCCAGCACCCTACAAATCAGTATTTAAATTGACGATTAAATTACTAATTCAATTATCGTACGAAATTACCTACTTCAATTTGCAGATAAGATCTTCCTTGTAAAACACGCGATGCAACATTGCGGTCGATTAAGAACTACTAATCGCTCGTTAAGAACGCCATTAAGGTTGAACGATTAAGCGGAAGAGCTTCTGGGTCATTTTCTATTGTTATGGCGCATTCGGATGGTCAATCTGGTGTGCACCGGTGTATTCTACAAGGTGGAGCATAAGTCTATAAAGACAACAAAGTCTTGTTGCGCCTGTTGCCTGCAATAGCGCCGATTCAACAGACTTATGCCTCACGTTGTAGCCTACACCGGTGCACACCAGAACTGACCCACTAACGCATTAGTGTGAAGTTGGTTTTGTTTCAACTTTTTGTCGCCCGGCGCAGCCGGATTGTGCAAAACCGGACAGGTCGCCCGGGCGAAACCGAGCAGTTCACCCTGACACAGCCGGACAAGTCGCTCGGCTTTTTTTTTTGGGAGCTCACCAGCTCATAGTATATACGCATTTTGCCATTTTATGACGATACCTTGTTTACCTAGTAATTTGGGTTTCGAATAGCCCCTCGTGGCTCAACCCTTTCGAGCCCCGAGTTGGCTCCTCCTTTGACGCTCGCGATTGGGGCACGTTCATGTTTTCTTTTTGCCGCGCCCCCATAACTTTGTATAAAAGGAGTGATCCTTGCCTGGGGAAGGCGCTTTCGGTTAAGCTCTTGTCTGCGGAAGGTTGGTGCTCCCAGACTAGCACATGTCTTCAATAAAAGATTTTAAACCACGTACTAACGTTTCGGACCTTACTTTTAATGTCATTTGACGGGCTAGCGAGCCTCAAACGAAGGAAGACTGAGATAAACCGGAGTCTTGTGGTTAGCGAGGTCTGCTTCCTAACCGAGGTAAGGTATCTCTTCAACGAGGACGAAGACAGCAAGTTGGTACTAGAAGAAGAGGGAAGATCAAGAGGTGCAGGATTTTGGCAGCGAACGAGGTTGAACAGGCTCGTTCATCTGTTCATCCTCGTCCTCTTCCTGTTCTCTCTTCGAAGCTCGTCGATTTCGACCTCGTTGGGAGGCAGCGACCTCGCCAAGGTTAACACCCAACCTCGCTCGCCACATAATTGGCGCCCAACGTGGTTACTTACTCCACGTATTATGGAGGAGTACTCGTCCGACATCAACGAGGATGGTCACACCCCGGAGGTCACTGTCCGTGAAGGCATTGTTGCCCCACCTGACATCAACGAACTCGCGGAAAAGCATCCTCGTTTGAAACATTATCTTCACCGCTCTGCGGCTACTATTGTAAATTTGCAGCAACAGGTGCACAATGTTTCCCTGTCAGCTTGCAGAACACAGGACAACCTCAGCGAAGTTATTCGCTCACTTCGAGCTCAACTTACGTCGTCCCCACTGGTGGTAAAGTCTGAGTTCACCGAACCTATCAGCGTCACTCTTCCAGACACCCTTGCACCGCCTGATTCTAAGAATCCACTCACCTCACCCTGCGTTTTGGGATGTCCACACAGTCCCATTGGCGCATCTGGAGGGAAAGCCCTTAGTTCCCCATCCAGTCCTGTTCTTTAAGGGCATGGGACGATTTGACGGTACAAAGTCGAAGTTCGTTGGATGGCTAGCGTCCTTACGCCACCTTACCGGGCAGTTTCATCTCCCCGATGATCAAATCTTGACAGCTCTCATCTTTTTATTTGAGGGTGATGCACGCACATGGTGGGTCTCGGCCTCACCCAATGTCCGCGATTTCAACGAGGCAATCGCCTGCATGACAGATAGGTATGGCCGAATGGAGGCTGACGCTCAGATTCTGAATCGTCTACAGCGCATTCAACAACGAGAAGGCCAGTCCACGGCAGAATTCCTGAACTACGTCAACGATCAATTGAATAATCTCCGAACTCCGGAGTCTGAGTCCTCGAAAGTTACCAAAGTTATTGATCGCGAAGCAATTTCTTCTGTAAAGGAGCTCTGGAAGCGCGCCCTCCAACAAGAACGTATACTTTCGGACAATCTCAAGTGGAATGATACCCGTCGACCTAGAAAGCCTTCAGTCGAAGATCCCAAACGAGCTCCTGCAGATGACATGAACATTTTCGGCCGACGTCGATTTGAGAGACGTCCTGATCGACGCTTCAACAAGACGGATGACCGTCCCTCGTTCACTCCTGACAAGGGCTCCACAACGGAATTGTCTGGTTGTCCGATTTGCGGTACACCAAATGTCAACCCAATTACCTGTCCCAACGGGTGCTACAAGGCCGTAACCAAGATCAATCTCATTAAGGTCAATTCCGCTTTTACATCTCCAGCTTGCCTCTCGTCAGACAATTTTATACACGTTACCCTTTCCATTCTTGGGGGGGAGTTTAACGGTATATTAGATACGGGCTCTTCTACCTCTGTTGCTGGTTCACATCTTTGGACTAAGTTCAACAAAGAGGGTACTCCGATGACATCTTCGGTTAAAACAGTACAATTGGCTGATCAAGACCCTAAACTTGAAATGGTATACGAGGTTGACACTAGAGTTTCCATCCACGGTAGAAGTTTCCCTATTCGTTTGACTCTCATTCCTGCATATCAGAGTGAGTTAGTCTTGATTGGTATGGACTTCATGGTTGCCAGTGGAATCGACATCTCTCCTCGTAACCATTCGTGGTCTTTCACCCCTAATACTTTAACCTCAGCAATGCTAAATGTCATTGGAGCAGCTAACAATTTGGATGTCTCCCTCCGACCCAACGAAGGCACCAGCCTATCTCAACTACAGAAAGCCAAAGTCAACGAACTTCTTCTTGCACATTCTGACATATTTGGCGAACCTACTGGCCCTGCCAAGGTTGAACCCCAGAAGGTCAGTCTTCTCCCCGGGTCTCAACCAATTGCGTGTAAGTTATACGCATACTCTCCTATTCGAAAACGGCAACTTTTCGACAAAGTCCAAGATCTCCTTCGTCGAGGTTATGCTCGTCCCGTCGTATCCGAATGGGGAGCTCCATCTTTTCTAGTTGCAAAGGCAGGTTCCTCCACGGATTTGCGTCTAGTTACCGACTTCCGTGCTTTGAATAAGATCACTGTCCCTGATGTGTACCCTATACCTCGTATCGATGATCTTCTGTC
>JAQGAO010000251.1:0-40863 GCA_034697705.1 Ommatoiulus sabulosus | reverse complement strand
GTCCGGTCAATCAAGATTCCCTCCCCCTTCTCCCCCATTCGGATGTCAGAAACTAAAAAAAGTGCATTCGAAAAAGTTTTAAAGTTTGGCAAATTTGTAGTCGGAAAAAGTAAATTTTGTACTCTGAAAATGTTGAGAATTTTGCCAATTTGTCCTCAGAATCTGTTGGAAATTTGGCAAATTTCTCCTCGAAAACTGTTGAAAATCTTACAAATTTGTACTCGAAAACAGTTGAAAATGTTGACGATTTGTACTTGGGAAAACGTGGGAAATGTTGCAAATTTGTGCTGGGAAAAAAAAGAAAGCTTTCAAATGGACCTTGAGCTTTTAAATTCCATGATTTTCCAGGTTTTCCAGGACTGGAGGTACCCTGTTTACTGACTTTTGAAATTTATAACACAGCACCTATGCGATATTGCGCTCAATTTCCCTTTTACTTTGGGTACTGATTTTTAATTGGCATTTTTTTAATGGCCCCTTAGGGGTTTCGAAAAACTAAAATGGTAGTTCTAATTTTATTTTCGGATTTTGGTAGAAAATTAGCAACACTTTCGAGAGTAAGGATCAGAAAATCACATGGCCAAATGTCATGATATAATTATATTTAATTCCCGGTGCAATTTAGCGATGTTCAGGCTGGTGAGTTTTTTAATGGCTTTTTTGTCAAAGAAATGTGCCCTTCATATCCTTAAATGCCATTGATACGAATTCTCAAACCGAGAAAATTGTTGCGTATTACGCAGACTCGTTTATCCGTGGAAGATAAAGTTCTTGAATTATCCGTAAAATGAGATAAAACCCACCGAAACTGTGGTTTTCTAAGGTTTTAGGTAGTTTAAACAACCTAATCTTGAATGTTCGAAAAATAATTTTTTAGGTTAACTGCTTGAAAAAGTTTGTTTTTGAATAATTAGTAATACTTTTCTATAAAAATATTATATCGTTTTTTTTTAAATTTTCTAATTTGATATTTATTTAGGAAATACTTTATTTAGTAAAATTGAATAACGTTTTGAAAAAAAGGTATTTACGGACACAAAATGAATTATTTATTATGTAAAAATTGTCATCGTTTGGACAACTACACAGTCTCAAATGCAACAAGTTCAACCTTTCCCAACCCCAGCTTGTTTCAACAATACCTATGTACGATGATCCCCGGTTAATACGACCTGGGATGATCTGAAGTTATCTACATGAAACACATAACAAACGCCAGCATATCTTAAAAATTTAATTTATTATTTGTTTTTAATTTTTTCTAATAGCTGTAACACAAGAGACAATTTATATCCCGAATTGTTCTTCCAGAAATGTATTCTTGCTTGATATTTCCTAGTTCGTTGGAAAATGCAGTATTCCCTTCACAAAGACTGTATATAGATAACGATCCTATCCAGAGCAACTTAATTCAGGAAAGAAACTATAGTTTCTTTCCTGAATTAAGATCAAAGATTTTAAAGATTAATTAAAATTTATGACGTTATAACGTCATAAATTTTACAGCCATGCACAAAACTTTTTTTATAGTTGCATATCCAATCAGGAAAGACATACGTCATTGGATGGAATAAGCAGTGTTGTCAAGTTAGAATACCTACATTTCCCTTTTAACTAGTGTTGCCAAGTTAGTATACCCACATTTCCCTTTTAAATATTGTAGTCACTTAATACTACAGGGATATATTCTGAAATTATTTTAGATGAAATAAAAATTCTTGAAAGTTATTTCTGGCTATAAATTGCCTCGTGTGTGACGGCCTTAAGAAACAGCCATGTATGCATGCACGAAGCCTTTCCTCGCACGCAATTCTTGCAAGTATTTTTCATAGTGTCTCGTCAGATAATGTTATAATCGTTTCGAAGGCAGTTCGGAAACCATTATGACGAATGTAATACGAGCGATATTTTTATGTGCTTTTATTAGCTTCAATAAGGAAAGGAAAGAACTGGGCCGTGGTGTCTGGAAATGGAAAACAGAAGACGTGCATGTACACCAGTCTTCTGGAGAAAAAGTAAGAACTTGATAAACGAGCCGCACTAGTATCGTATATATTGAATTCCTAAATGGAGCCATATAAAGGTTATCGAGACTAATAAAACTGAGCAATGCAGTAAAGTGCAGCTTTTTCAGTTATTCCATTCAAAGACACCGCGGCTGCCTGGCTTTTAGAAAACAAAATTAATGAATTTTGAACGACACCCGAGCACATTGGGGTCATAAAAAAATAAAAGCGAATATGGCCTTCTACAACAGCATTGAATTTTGGAAGCCATATAGGGTATTTAAATACTGAATAACACCAACCAGAATACCTCAAATGACATGTTGATGCCGAGAAAGCCGCAGTTTTCTCGGCTCAACTGATGGGAGCTTTCTGCAGCAATTTTGTTATACACACAACTCAAAATACGGAGAAGAATACCAGGTTACACGAACGTTTCAGAAAAAAAGGAAGTTATACGAACGGATGCCAAACTGCTATTGTTGTTTAATATTGTTGCAATGATCAAACTTTAATGCAGTTTAAAATATAGTCGAACCTCCATTAGAAGAAGATTGCTCATAAGGGACATAGCCCTTCATGAGTTTGGTGAATTAGTTTTAATTCTTGCGGCGGAAAAAAAAACCTCGTTAAGACGAATCTCAAGGGACGTCAAAATATTTTCGTTTAAACCGTAGTTACAATTATCAGAAGTCAGACAAAACATGATTTCAACGATGATAACCAAAGTTGCATCGAACTTTGAAGGAAATCCTTATCAGAAGAATAATAACGTGAAGGTGCAACAATTTCATCGAGGAATTCCCCGTTGAGGTAATTAGTTTTGATATTTGTGGCAAAAAAAACTCGTTAAGACGAATCTCAAGGGACGTAAAAATATTTTCGTTTAAACCGTAGTTTCTATTATGACAAAAGATGATTTCAACAATATGAACTAAACTTGCATCGAACTTTGGTGTAAATCCATACCACAAGTATAAGAACGGGAAGGTGCTGCCACTTTCATCGGGAATTTCCCGTTATAACGTGCATTTTTTTGTATTATCTCAAGTCCGTCCCTATCCCCTAGAACGAGGACTGGCAATGAATTCGTATAGAGTTATTAATTTCTTTTTAATGAAGTTCCAATGTATACTATTTTGCAGTTTACTCTTGAATTGGTGCTACATTTTTGTACAGAAGCATACAAACTTATTTGTATTTAAAATATGACAATTCATTGTTTTTTTACAATTGATTTGAAAGAAGTACACGAGGCAAATTATCTCTGGAAACATGGCACGCTCAAAAAGTTTTGTTTTTTAGAATGTGAAAATCTAAAAAATGCTCAGAAATATGCGCTTGACTTTTCGGACACACCTAAAATTGGTAAATTTCCAGATATAATTTGCCTCGTGTATGACCAGCTTTAGGAAGTTCTTAGGAATACTGTTTGCAGCCCACATTATTAGCAAATGTTATCGAAAATGGGTCCTCTTTCACTAAGCCGATGGGTTGGAAAATCACCCCGAGGGGTGAATAATCTAATAAAATTGTAACGTTTAAAGGATTGGTTGAACTTCGTCCCACCCCACGGGGAAATATCAAAAATAGGTTGGAAGATTCAATTCCGATGCAGGTGGGGGGCTGCTAATGCATTTTTTAAAAGATGCGTGTACTTTTCGGGTATTTTATCAGTATGTTCCAGAAGTGCGTGGCTGATGTCTGTTTTGAAGTTACAGGAAATGTGGCTCTTGAAAACTATTTTTTTCCCAGCTAATTTATCGCTGGGGGTTGATGCGAGCCTCGGAGCCTCCGTTTTTCGTATCCTGCTTCGAGTTTGTTTATTCAGAGCTAGAAAAGGCAAGCTTTTCTGTTCGGCTTCTGCTCTGGTTTTGATAGCCTTGTTTTCACCACGTTTCAATCTCCCCCCTCCCCTCCCCAAACATTAAGGTACACGCAAATATACATTCCAGCGAATGTACTCCTATTTCGGGGTTCCGAAAACATTCCCTGCAGCTGTCGCTGGCGAAGGTATTCTACCAAGTTTTTATTTTTATTTCATTTTTTTTACTTTATTTTTTTTTTTCATCGGATATTTGTGCCAGGATCCCGTCACGAGGGGTGAGCCATCGCCGACCTAAATTAGGCGAGGGATGTTAATTTCGGTTAATTTTGGAACATCCATCACTTGGATGATGCATCCGTGATGCAATTTTGCGAAGTTTGCACGGTTTGTCTTTTTTTTTTCGTTTTCTGGAAATTATTGCCTTAAGCATCGTTTTTTAAAATAATTTTTGGCCTCATTTCCGTCGGAAGTGACGTCGCGTCTGGCTCCAGAATACCGTATATATTCTCAGGGAAATGCATACATGTACAGATCTGAGCTGCAATTTTGCGGAGTTTGCACGGTTTGTCTTTTTTTTCGTTTTCTGAAAATTATTACCTTCCCAATCGTTTTTTTAAAAATAATTTTGGTCTCATTTCCGCCAGAAGTGACTTCGCAACTGGCGTGTCCGGTGTGAAGACATTTTTTAATGGCAAATTTTTTAGTCAACC
The DNA here is from genome assembly GCA_034697705.1 of Ommatoiulus sabulosus. Classification (NCBI taxonomy): domain Eukaryota; kingdom Metazoa; phylum Arthropoda; class Diplopoda; order Julida; family Julidae; genus Ommatoiulus; species Ommatoiulus sabulosus. The sequence goes on along the minus strand of JAQGAO010000251.1, from coordinate 36,319 downwards.
CTCTACGTGTTAAACCTATGCGCGCCTTTGCTCCTTCATTGGATTGATAGATATTCTTCGAAATTAACTTCATTTTCTAATTTTTTGTATATACATCCTGTACGAGCGTATTTCAGTATTTTTGAATTACTGGAGTAATCGTACAATCTTTTTATATCATGCAAGTCAAGGCATCATATTTCAGAAGTACTTAAAAAAGGCGCCATTTCAATAAAATTAAAACAGAATGTAAAATCCAGTGTTTATAATTCCTTACATAATGCAAAAATGCTGAAATATATACAAAAAATTAGAAAATATAGTCAATTTCGACGATTATCTATGAAAAGAATGAAGTAGCAGACGACGTTTGAATAAAACTGTTGCCAACCAAAAATGACTACCCACCGGAACTCCATATATATTCTCTGGGAAATGTACAATTTCTATGAATGAATGTTATTATAAGAATGTAGCAGGTTTGTGCTACATTCTTATAATTTGTGCTACATTCTTATAATGTGTTGCTATAGTTGGAATAGTTTTATAATAAGTTGGAAAAGATGGTTGATATAGTTTGTCTATCGTGGGACATTTCGAAATCATTGAAATTTTTTGATAATCTTGGAAATCTTTTAAATTTCTGCAATTTTTGTCAATCAATCGTACATGATTTGGATTTTTGCAACGCACGTTTTTAAATGTTTTAAAATGTTTAATGTGATAGAAATTATACGTTTAACATTAAGACTATTTTCAAGTTTTTATCTACAACTATTTCCGAGTTTTTAATCACAGCCATTTCCAAGTTTTTAATTATAACTATTTCCAAGTGTTTAATTATAACAATATCCAAATATTAAAATTATAAGTATTTCCAGGTTTAAAATGATAACTATTTCCAAATATGTCAAATTCGGCCTAAAACCTTGAAGCCAATACGGTTACAAATAAACCTTAAATCAATTATTTTAAAAACAATTCAAATCTTATCAAATATTTGTGTTCTAAATTACGTGTAACCTGAATATCTTATATATAGAATTTCAATAAATCAAGGCTGTTTATTGGAAAAGGATGATTTAAATCCTCCTATGTCGCAAACATAGGACAATCAAACTAGCAATGATTGGAACTGTTTTTTGAATCCAAAGATTCAAAAATTCGATCAAATTCGATCAAAAACAATCGAAAGAATGAAGAAATCTAGATTTATTTTTAGTCGGTCTTAGCTTCGCGAGGCAATTTGTGTAATCCAGAATGCAAATTCGACAGAAGATAGGCTATTTCAAGTTGGAAAATTATGAAACGCAATTCGGGGTTTGCATTTTTGAGAAATTATAAAAAACAGACGCATAGTTTTGGGAGAGTTTATGGCTCTCGTCGGAGGTGGGCTCATTTAGCTCCGCTTTTCAGCATATAAGGAAGATGGCAGCATAATATTTTTTAATTTTTTTTATTTTGGGTAGGAGTTGAGCTTATGTTTCACTATCGTTCGCCTCGAGTTAATCCCCAAAAATAACCCCGATTGGATCAGCTCCTAAATTTAGAAACTCACGTAAATTTTCATATTTTTCCGTGCGAAACGAACGCCTCCTCCTCGACCGTACTTTTTGCTACCGTGTTGACAGGAGGTTTGCCAGACCCACTTTTAGTCGGACTTTTTTTTAAAACTTAACATTTTCTGGACCCCTTTTCATCCAAAATCGATGGATTTTTTTTAACATCCTAAACTGGCAGGGCAACATGAATTTGTTCTCGCCACGCTTACTGTGACGTTAGAAAATATGGCCTATTTTCGGAATTCGATGGGTTTTTCTCGAAAAATTATGGTAAATTCTTTTTAATTTCGGGGTTTTCCCTATATTTCATTTTCAACTTCCCTGACTTTTTCCTGACTTTTCCAGGTTAAAAAAAATTTCCCTGACTTATGATAATGTCAAAAATAGACATATTTTGCAAAATTGATACAGAAAAATATTTTGCAAAATTTACTAAAGACAATTATGAAAATTAACATGGAAAAATGTTAAAAATATAAAACAAGTAGCATGAAATTTTGTTTAAAATTTTAACAATTCTGTTTTCGCAAAATGTAGATTACGAAGTGTTTGAAAATGTTGCAAATTAGTACTCGGGAAAACGTGAAAAATTTAGGAAATTTGCAATCGTAAAACGTTGAAATGTTTTTCAAATTTGTACTCGGAAAACGTGGATAAATTTAAAAAAAGTTTGCAAATGTACCCTGAGCTAACCTTGTAGAAGCATTAATTTTGGATCGCGTCAACATGACTACGTTGAATTCCCCTGACTTTTTCAAAATAAGTAATTCTTCCCTGACTTTTTGAAAATAAGTAATTCTTCCCTGACTTTTTGAAAATAAGTAATTCTTCCCTGGCTTTTTCAAAATAAGTAATTCTTTCCTGACTTCTCCCTGACTTTTTCAGACATTTTTGAAGTTCCTTGACTTTTCCAGGTTTTCCAGATTTTCTAGGTCTGGGGTACCCTGAGTTTTTACGTTTACGTTTTTACGTTTTACGTTTTACGTTTTTAATTCTTTTACATATAAAACAGCCTTGATTTACGGAAACTTTATATATAATTCTGACACGACTTGCTAGAAATTTGCAATAAGCTTTAAAAATAATGGAAAAAATTGTATCAAATAATGCGTTGTCAACATTAAATACCAATATATGATTTTGGGAAATTCTAAAAAAACATATGGAGAGTATAAACACGAGAATTGAAGGTGAAACTTTGGTAAGCGTGGAAAAGTAAAATACACTTTCAAGAAATTTTATAAATCCACTTTCAGAGAAGATATCGGAGAATGTTCTGATATAATTTCTGAGAATAACGACTTTTTTTCTTAAAATAACGAGAAAAAAACTGATAATTTTTGCTATAAAAGAGCGTTAATAAAACAATTTCAGTGGCAATAAATATAAGACACGGAAAAAAATTAAAAAATCGCAAATATGTAATGTTTTTGTACCAATTTTGATAATAAATTTAAAAGATATGAAGTTTGGTTCGCGAAAGTATTTGGATTTTTTACACGAAAAGTAAAAGCGGGCCAATTGTGCGATGTTATTTTGGCTAAAAGGTTCCTTGCCCCAATTTCCGCTAAGTGTCGCATCTCTAAACTATCGACATTTTTTTGACAACTTTTCCAACTTATTTCGGAAGTCACTTCGGAAGGTAGGAACATAAGGCAACCCTCTTGGCCCTCTCCCAACACCCGAATCGGTCTAATTAGTCAAGGCCTGGTGATAACTCGTTGCCAGAACAGGTGCGAAAATTCGAATGAAACCCTCTTTTTTTGGCAGACTGATTTCAGTAGATTACAAAATCTCCCATTTTCGGTAGATGGGGATTTTTATTTTCTTTTACGTCGAGCAGTGAAGTAAAAATACACTCGAGAACTCGTAGTAAATAAAGACGTCATTCATAAATATTCTGATGATGACGTCATCCTCAGAAGTTTTCAAATATCGTTCTCTTCACAATTTTAATGAATGACGTCATCATCAAAACTTAAGGAAAGACATCATCATAAAAAAATATGTGAATGATGACATTATCAGTTTTTATGAATCACGCCATCGTCATAACTTAACAATTGACGCCATCATCCGAATTTTAATGATTGACGTCATCACCAGAATTTTTAGGAATGACGTCCTCGTAATTTTAATTGATGTCGTCATCAAAATTTTATTTAATGAAGTCATCAGAACTGTAATTGATGTCGTCATTAGAATTTTAGTGAATGATGTCATCAGAATTGTTATGAATGAAGTCATCAGAATTGTTATGAATGAAGTCATCAGAACTTTAATGAATAACTTTTTCATCAAAATTTTCATAAATGGCGTCATCATCAGAATTTTCATGAATCACGCCATCGTCATAATTTAACAAGTGATGTCATCATCCGAGTTTTAATGATTGACGTCATCACTAGAATTGTTCTGGATGATATCATCAGCAACAAATTTATGAATAATGTCATCATCAGAATTTTAATTGATGTCGTCATCAGAATTTTAGCGATTGATGTCATTATCAGAATTGTTATGAATGAAACCATTATAATTTTAATGAATTACAACATTCATTAAAAAAAAATTATGATGGACGTCATCATCAGAACTTTTATGATTAATGTCATCATCAGAATTTTAGTGAAGAATGTCATTATCAGAATTTTTATGAATAAAGTCATCAGAATTCTAATAAATTACCTAATTCATTAAAAAAATTATCGATGACGTCATCATCAGAACTTTTATGATTGATGTCATCATCACAATTTTAATTCATTGCGTCGTCAGAATTAAAATGAATTACATCATTCATTAAAATTTTCCATTTTTCAGAGATGGAAAAATGAAAAAAATCGAATCACATTTGAAAATGTTTGAAAATTTTAGAAAATTCAAGAAATCTCCGAATTAGCCAAAACTCGCAGATTGGTTAAAAAGTAATTTCCAAGAAATTCATCGAGTTGGTGAAAGCTAGAACTTTCATCGAAATCTCAAGGATAGCTTCTCGCCTACTCAAACTCATCATAGAGTGCGCTTTCCGTTGGTAGGAAGTGTTGTGGAAATGTATCTCCGAATTACGTTTATCCAACGTCACTTTTGTGGAATTTTTAAGCATTGTTGTCCTACCTGAACTTGACTTTCCAAATCGGACTTTTGGGTGATGAGCCGCTGGGTCCTCTCCTCGACGTCTCCAAGGCTGGATCTTTCGTGGTCCAATTGGGCCAAGAGTTCGGTCTTATCCTTCAGCATTTGATGGTTCTGAACTTCCAATTCTTTGCGCAATTTCTCCTCCTTCTCCAAGGCCTCCTTGATCTTCTTCAGTTCCTCTTCCAGAGCCTGAAATGTTGGATTCGGAATTCATCAGCATGTTTCGAAAGCGCAATTTTGTGCTTGGTTTATCATCAATTTTGATGGGACAAGAAAACAAAAACAAAAAACAAAAGAACAAAAAAAACCTTACCTTCATCTCGTCCTCCACTCTGGCCACGTTGAGAAGGGGCTTGACCTTGCTGTACAACTTCCACCATTGCCAGTTGCGAAGTTGGAGGTACTTGCGCAAGTTACGTTGGATGACCAACAAGGCAATTCTGCGAAGATAAGATATATGAGGGTCAGTGCGGAGATCTTTTAAGAAAAGACGAAAATGACCGTTCGAAAAATGTAACTACAGTACCTTTGGTCTTGCAACTTCTTGAAGTTCCTGCGAGTGAGGTAGCCTCTGATCCAGGCCTGGAGCCAGGAGAAGATCTTGCCTACTCGCTCATCACGCAATTCTTCCAGGTTACCCAGGACACCAGCTCTGAAGAAGACCTTTTTGAAGTTGATCAGAAAAGAAAATCGTTAATGGGCGTTACGTTGAGCTAAACGGGGTTAAGGTGCTTGGGAAAATGCGCAATTTGACATATATCCTAATTTAAAATGATTCTCTTTCTCTGGTCACACTGTGATCAAAAATCGACTGTTAATTATGTTAATTTAATGATTTTGATGTTGTTTCGCTAATTTTTCGTTTACTGGAAGTGCTAGTATATCTTCTGATAATACACTTCTTTTATATTTTCTGATTTTTAAAGTTCTTTTATATAGTTTCCGATTATTAAAAGCTCATAAAAGTTTCCGATTTTTAAAAGTTCTTTTATAATTTCCGATTTTTAAAAGTTTTTTATAGTTTCCGATTTTTAAAAGATCTTTTATATTTTCTTATTTTTAAAGTTCTTTTAAAGTTTCTGATTTTTTAAAAAAAAAATTTTAATTCAACTGATTTGAAAATTCGACGACAAAGTGGACCAAAATCTAAATTTCGCATTTTCATTGAAGGAAAACAGGCTAAATATTGTTCAGGAAAAGATTAAGGTTAAGGTTTTTTGGAGCAGACAGCACAAGGCAGCACTTACCTTTGATTTGAAGTCATCTGTGTCAGCATGCAAAGAGTCACGTGGTTAGTAGCGTGTTTTCAAGGCTTACGTTAAAATACATAGTTTTTAGTAAATGTTATCTTTTGGCAGTTTTAGTTCTTTATATATTTTTCTAACGTGCGAAAAAAAGGCTATTTTATCTGTTCTCGTTAACGAAAATGTATCTTTTTGTCAACATATCAACAATGTGACAGAAGGTATCATACGCCGGAACCAGAACAGAAAAAAAGACACCGGAGCATAGGGCACGTTCATAAAGAGCTTTTTTTTAAGGTAGCTTTAAAGCAGTGTCGCTTAGTGGTATTGCAGACGTTTACCCCTAAGCGACACTTAAAAAAAAGCTTAAAAAAGCCTTAAAAAAAGCTCTTTATGAACGTAACCATAGCTGTGCTATCCCACATTTTCTTTTAACGTAGAGCTACATCTGGAGCTCCATAGTAAATGAATGACGTCATTAAAATTTTAAATAATGACACTGTTACCAGAATTTAACAAATGGCGTCATCTTTCAATTTTTAATGAATGACGTCATCGTCTGAAATGATAATAAATGGCGTCATCATTTATACTATTATAACATCAGCGTCAGAAATGTGATGAATGATGCCATCATAATTCTAATAGATGACGTCATCATCATCATTTAACAAATGGCGTCATCGTTCAAATTTTAATGAATGACGACTGCATCAAAATTTTAATGAATGACATCATCAGAATTTTACTAGATAGCGTCATCATCATCATAATCCAACAAATGGCGTCATCATTCACATTTTTAATGAATTACGTCATCATTAAACATTTGAAAGCCGTCATAAGAATTTTACTGGATAACGTCATCGCAATGTTGACGTCATTCATTAAAGATGTCTCATTTAATGGCATATTCGAAACTATCCCCTTAAGTCGGGGAAAGACGTAGCTCTACGTCCAAAAATAAAGTTAGGTTTGACCATTTTCTTAAACTGGCCATTGAAACGCCAATTTTGAGGTCACTCGTCAGTGCCAGCATAGGGTTAGTATTAGGCAAGGATAAGCATTGAGCTAAGTAATTGCGCCTTGATCGAAATGACCGTTTTTAATCGCTTTTTCGAGGCTTCGCATTTGCATTTGCAGCAATCCGCCGTCCGACAGTGGACTTAGTAGGGCGTGCCATACCTTGGTGTGACCCAAACGATAACTGGCCTCGTCCAATTTAATCATTTTAATGATCTTTTCAGTGGCAGCTTTAGCTTCGCAAAATCCTTTGGGGATAGCCGAAGTGGCCAGGATGGTGTATCTATAGGGTGATAAGGTGGCAAAGACAAAAGGCTCGGGGATTAATGCGGGGGCTAGGGTTGAAGGCTAAAGGTCAAATGGTGATGCGACATGGAGCGAATGGAACTAGCTATAAAGGATCGAAACTGGTGAAGAAGTGGACAAACTGGTGATGCAAAAGGGGGGAAAAGGTTGTGGTAAATAACTGGAGGGTCAAACTGGTGGCTAGAAGGTCAAACTTATGGCTGGTAGGTCAAACTTTGGCAAAAAGGTCAAACTGGTGGCTAGGTGGTCAGGCTGGTATCGGGATCGAGCGGTGATGGAAAGGGTCAAATGTGTTCGACCAATTGGTCAACTGGTGGGTAGGAGTTGAGTCTGGTGACTACAAGATCAGAGTGGTTTCAGGTTCTAAACGGTGATGGCAAAGATTCAGACAGAAATGGACAATGGTCAAACTGGTTTCAGGCTGAAAAGGTGATGGCTGGAGTTCAAACGAGGATGGACAATGGACAAACAGGTGGAACTGTTGACTAAAATTCAAACTGTAGAGGATGGGGCTTCGACTAAGGGAGAGAGGGTCAGGGTTCACATCAACTTACCCCATCCCTTCTGCTCAGTTTTTTGGATTGAATGGCGCTGGTTTGGCCAACGACTCGTTGGGGAAATGGGGGAGGGGTAAAGGAGTGCTGGGATCTATACCGTGAACTCGTTTCATATCACGTGCCTTGGTGTGTCCCAATCGAAATGATTCAGGGTCCATCTGAATTTCAGCCAATACTTTTTCGCAGACCTCTTTGCCGTCCACAAAGGTGCCCTTGGGACAGGCACTGGGGGCCAATATCATGTATCTGTAATTTAGGGTGTTTGAAAAAATGACGGACGAGGTGGGGTGTTTTCGAAAAAAACAGATTATTCAACGGTATTTGCTAAATTCTCAACAAAAAATTGTGGGTTGTGGAGACATCCTAAACTAAACCTAACTAAGGTAAATAGGTCTTCATAACTTGGTAATGAATGATAAATGACACTTGAAATGAATCTTATTTGCATTCTGCGTTACAAGAGCACGTAGAATTTTATAAGGTAAATTTTAAAACATATTATAATATTAAATTATAATATTAACATATTAAAACATAGTATCTTTCATTAGAATATACGAATGTTGGTAAGGTAAATTTTTTAAGATTGAAGGGCACTTGCCCCGTTACAACTGCGAAATGCAAATAGGACGTTGACATTTTATGAAATTGCAATGCTTGTTGAAATCCATAGAATCAAATTTTGAAGATATGATGTTTTTTGTTAATTGCGGAATATGGTTCAATTATTTAGAAACTATTTGGTGAAATAAACACCTCACCTGTGCTTGAAGTCGGGGTACACCATTCTGTTGGGGAAGCCTTTTCGGCAAATACGGATTCCTTCCAGTACACCGTTGCAAGTGAGCTGATGCATCACCAAGTGGGAGTCAATCACGCCTATGGACGCGGATTAAACGGCAATTAGAAAAGGTGACGAGTTGCACACGATGAAAAATTTCACTGAAAATATGTCTTGAGGCTGACCAGTTTTGAGGAGGAAATTTAGATATGGAATGGAAAAATGTTAACGTGTTTGGCGTTCTGCGCATTTGCACGTTTTCCCAAAATTTGTACGCGTTGTTTTTGATCAATTTATGCATTAATCTTTCAAAAGTTTTATAGGACATGTAGCTTGACTTGAAATTTACTAGAAAGTTAATTTATTTAGTTTAAAATTATACATAAGATTTGTACGTTTTTTTAATATGATTCCCCCCCCCATCCTGTCCTGAACGTGGGCAATCACTACTAGCTTACGTGTTAGCAGTGATTGCCAATCTTACAAAATTGTACAAGTTGTATTTAATTGATTTATACATTAATTGTTCAAATGTTTTATGGAACATGTTTCTTGACTTGTAATTTACTGGAAAGTTAATTTCTTTAGTTTAAAATGATACATTACATTTGTACTTTTTTTTGGGAAACATGACTTCACACCTCCGAGCGTAGGCAATCACTACTAGCTTACGTGTTAGCAGTGATTACCCATCTTAAAAAATTGCCCATGTTGTTTCTAATAAAATTTTACATTAATTTTACGAAAGTTTTAGTTGACACGTTGCTCGATTTGAAATATACTCTATCTATAGTTTAGAATTATACATAGGATTTTTAATTTGTTTTGGAAACATAATTTTCTCCTGAACGTAGGCAATCACTGCTAGCTTACGTGTTAACAGTGATTGCCTATCTTCTTACTTAAATGGGGTTATCTGGGATTATTTCAACGGTACGTTTGCAATATTTAGAAAATTGGTAGATATTTAGAAAAAATAGTTCTAGATTCCCCAAAACTGGAAAGCGCCAATAACGAGTTTAAAACTTGGTATAGGGTTAAGAAACAGTCGACAAATGCGAGTGTAATTGGATGACAACATGCTAAAATAAAAAGACGTAAGAAAACAATCATGCAATGGAAGGATTTGATTAAGGATTTAGGTGGAATTCTAATTTTTTGCTATTTGTACGCTCATACATACGAATTGATAGAACTAAGAATTAACGGTGAGATTTAACAATCACTGTTGATAGCTACGCTAATGTTAAAATCCCAAAGCCACGATCTATACTTGATGTTTTGGAAATTTTATTTCTGGAATCATTCCTTAAAAAATTATAATTTTTAAGGCTTTTGTTTGTTAGCCCCACGGCTATATGGAGTTACAATTCGTGAAGAATTCATGCTTTCAAAGTTGGATTTCGCTCGAACCACAAGCGGTCGATTTAATAAATTATTTAAAGTAATATTATGCAAGTAATTAGTTGCTTTCATCTCTACATAAATTAGAAAACTAGCGAATGTCTTGTTTTACGGACCTTTTAATAAAAATCCAGATTATCCTTGTACAAGGATAGTTATTTAGCTGAATATTTTCATAACAAATCTCTTCGTTGGCTAAATTTTATAGTTTTGGGGAAACATCTTGGGGAAATAATGAGAAACTTCAGGACACTTTTAATAAAAATCTTTTGAACACATATATTAGTATTTATAAATACGGCAAAATAATGAGAAACTTCACAAAATTTTGAAGAAAAATCTGCGCTTTATAAATATACTGCAAAATAATGAGAAACTTCCCAGGAAAGTTTGAATGAAAATCTGCTAAATGTTGAAAAATATATATTTACAAATATACGGAAAAATAATGAGAATGTATTTTAAAGAAGGTATTTTCCATTTTCTGAATCATCTGAGCCATTCTCCAACTTATCCTTGAGCTGATTTAGAAGTTCTGAACATTTTTAACCTGATTTCTAAAGCATTTCAGGAAAAATTGCAGGCAAAACTATCCGATAACTAAGGTTACCCCCGCAACTGGATTTTTATTTTTTGGTTCCGTCATTTTCTATCGCTGGTTATTAAAAAGCACTATGATTTTTAATCGCAAATTTCTATGTCTAAGGATTAATCGTCCATATTGATAGATGCTGACGCGTCTTTTTTTGTTGTTGCTTTTTTGGACGTTTTTTAATCGCATTTCTTACCGGGGGATTTGGTTTCATTGGGGATGATGCAACGTACGAAATGGGGTGATGTGCTCCTCAGGGTGGACATCAGGTTGTTCAATTGTTCCTGCGGAAAGGAGAGGCGAGAAAGAGGAGGGCAATGGGGAATTAGTAACTGGAAGTGGGAAATGCTGGGTGAAAAAGATGGTGTTTTGGTTCCAGGATTTTCACAGGGTCTATGTGCCACGCAGCCAGGTGCGCGCCCTGATTGGCACCATGATCAGGAAAAAGTAGGGGTGAAACTCACTCGGGTGATGCAGGACCACTCAAGAGGGGTGCGTAGAGGGTGTGTTCTGGGGAAAATGGGCAAAAACTGGGAATTTCAAATAAAGAGAGGCAAAAGTAGGATTTCAAATGAATCACGGCGAAATGGGGGTTTCAAATCAAAATGGCAGGTTTGGGGTCACTCACAGCGTGCGTTTCCAAAACCTGAGTGAAGGATGTGTAAAACAACAAAAAAAATATGTAGATTCGGGTAGAAGGTTTACACATGGGCTGGTTCGAACCTGGGTCTTGCATGATCGGTGTTCAGACGGGATTTCCCCAGCAGAAAATGGATCAATATAATGAAATGTTATAAAAAAAGCTCAGTGTCTTTCTTAAGGCCATCACACGCGACGAAAGTTATATCCGGAAATACATTGCGGAAAAGTTGTTTCAACTAGCGATGTTTTTAAAATATATCCCTACGTTAGACGACAGCACTGTTTCAAAAGGGAAATAAGGACCGGTAAGCTGACTCGACAGCACTGCTTATTCCATTCTATGACGTACGTCATTCCTGATTGGCTATCCAACAGAATTTATTTCCAGAAATAATTAGTGGCTCGGAATAGGATATCATTTTCTTTTCTGGAAACTTATTTGAGAAGGATATTTTCTCCCATTATTTTTTCTACAAATACTGTATACACGAGGAAATATCAAGCAATAATATATCTAGAGACAAGTAAGTTTCGGGATATAAATTTCCTGGTGTGTGAGCGCAATATGACCTAAGTTTCTATCTAGAAAGAAGATGCTCATAATAGGATATAATTTTCTATTCCGGAATTATATCGGTAAAGTTATTTACGAAGGAAATTCCTATTTTTTTCTTTTTCCAACACACTAGGAAATATTTCGAGCAGCAATATATCTGGAAATAAGTTTTGGAATATAAATTGCCCGGCGTGTGACGATCGACCTTTAAAGGATATACAATTTTAAGAAAATTCTATAGTCTGTCCATTTTCTGCTGGTAAATTTTCAAAATAAAAAAGGATTGAATGCACTCGGGTTTGGAGCACCAGTGTTGCGAGGAAGGGGGTTCACCCGGGGATCAACACTGAGGTGTAGGGTCAGGGGTCGGCGCAAATACCTGCTTTCTTTTCTTCATTGGGAATGATGCAGCGCACAAAGTGAGGCTGCGTGCTGTGCAGACTTTTCATCAAATTGTTTAATTGTTCCTGCGGGCATATATAGGGGTGGACAGAAATTTATGAGAGGGTTAACTTAAGTAAGTCTTAAAAAACTTAAAACCTAGAGGGGGTTGTTGGCGCACTGGCGTGAAAATCACGTGAGAACCTTTGCTGGAACGTGGACTCAAAATGGTTATCATAAAAATTCATAAATGACATTTTTTCCACAGGGTCAGATACTCCTTGGCTCCTCTTGGTCAGTAAGTTTTTAATCTTGGCGAACATTGCCGAAAATCCGCATGGTTAAATGATAAAACATTTCTCAGAATTCCCGACGCATCGTATCAGAACATTTCATTTTCGAGGATTCTAAAATTTAAGGACATGATTTGGGAATTTGGAAACAGCCATTTTAGAGACGATTTGATGCATGTTATGAATTTCACAGATCTTTTGCAAAATTTCTGGGATTCTGCGATGACTTACTGACCACGGGGCACCCCAATTTTACCCTCGTATAAGGGACCCAAACCCACCCCCTGTCGAATATTTTAAAAACGAGATCCTCGAACTCACCCTGTACAAGGCAGACACTGTCTGGAAAGCGGAACCCTTCTTACGGCCACCACCTGGAAGAATGAGGATATGAGGACCGAGTGATTGAGCACTTTTTCGGAGAAGCGAAATTGGGGGAATTTTCCCGAGTGCTCACTTACCCTTGCCACCGCCACCACCGGCGGGCTCTTCTCCGGACTGACCAGGATGGTCAGCGAAGATGTCCTTTAACAGTTGGTTTTGGGATTTCTTGAATTGGTCCACGACGGTGTCGTTCAAGGGATCCTTGTTCTTTTCCAACCACGCGGTTAGATTGTAGGGGACCTGAAAGTGCCGAGAATACAAAGTTTTAAACATTTTGGATAGACGAGGAATGGACTCAAAGTCAACTTCTGGACACGTGAATCTTAACGTGTCAAGAAATACAACGTTTAGAGCAAATGGATGTCCAAGGAATCGACTCAAAGTCAAAGTTAGGCGTCCTGGACATGTTGTCTGGACACGTGAATTGTTGGAATCAGTGTTTCGAAATGAACAATTCAAGTTTCTGCCATGACACGAAGATGCACATTTGGAAAACTCGTCCAGAATTGGACATGTTTGGAATAATGCTTACGGTTCCGGCGTAGTGGACGATGGAGAAGTGAGCCTCCACTTGACCAGCCTTGGGTGGCTTGGGCTTCTGGAAGTTGGGAGATTTGCCCAAGTGGTTGGCCTTCAGTTTGTCCTCAAAGGTCTTGTCACTAGCCTTGGGGAACATAGACTCTTCTTCTAGGATGGAGAACACACCCATGGGCTGAAGGGGGGCAAATGCCAGGAGGAAAATTAGCAGAAATTCGACGGAATTTGTCACTGGGAGGCAACCACGAGGCACGGAATTCTCTCCTGCATTCGAACAATTGGAAGTTTTGTTTTATGTTTCGAGCGTTCCTTAAAGCAGTAATCGAGTGTCCTAGCCTCGTGTTTTGGCCGAGTAAATATGAGATAAAAATGTGAAATTATATGAATTTCGCATTTTTTTCTTTTGTTCGAGATTTGTTTGATCGGATATTTGCTTTTTTAACTAGAGTCCTTTATCTTTTAGCTTTTTTTTTTTCCAAAATTTTTTATTTTATTTTCAGAATTTTTCTGGTTTTTATTGGCTTTTTGTCAATTTTCTGATTTCATTTATCAGCAATTTCTAGGGTTTTTTCAGCATTTTTCTGGTTTTGTTTAAAAAATTTTCTTTTTCATTTTTTTTTTCAAAATTAATCATAATTATTGTGTGATAAGACCTTAGAAATTTTCTGGTTTTTCTTTCCAGCGTTTTTAGGGGTGTTTTTTCATGCGTTTTCTAATTTATTTTCAGCAATTTTATGATTTCACTTATCAGCATTTTTAGGGGTTTTTTCAGCATTTTACTGGGGTTTTTCAGAATTTTTCTGTTTCTTTTTATCAGAATTGTTCCGGTTTTTATTGGTTTTCTTTCAACGTTTTCTAGGGTTTTTTTTCAGCATTTTTCTTTTTCATTTTTTTTAAATTGTTTATAATTATTTTGTGATAACCCCAGAAAGAAACTTAAGGAATTTCTCTGGGGTTTTTTCCAGCGATTTTCTTGGGTGTTTTTTCATATGTTTTCTGATTTATTTTCAGCATTTTTCTGGTTTTTTTCCAGAATTTTTCTATATTTTTTTAAAGAATTTTTCCGTTTATTTTAATGCTTTTTCTTCGTTTTTCTAGGGCCTGCATCGCAAAAATAAATCCGGAATAAGCGAGTAAGTCAAACGAATCTCGAACTTCTAAAATGACCTTAACTAGCATGCTATTATCTATCGCGACATTTTTTTTTAAAAAAAAGTCGATCCATGTTCCTCGGAGCGAGGGTTTTGGAATGTTCTCGTCAAACTATTGGAATTTTTCTAAAAACATTTCACCTAGAAAGGTATTTTTTTCAGTTTTGGGTTTGAAAATCTGCGGTGGAATAAAGATCTCATCTAAAATGAAATGTTCTGAAAAGAAGCATTCTAGTTCGAAAAAGTATAGATTTCGGTAATTTGTTACGTAATATTTTCTTTAAAGAATTTTTTTCATAACATGACTCCCTTTCTCTGAACCATTCGACGAACATTCTAAAACATTGATTAACTCGCGTCATCCCAAGGAACCGGCGACATTTTATTGTAAACTTCATTTTAAAATTTTGTATATAAACTTATGACGAATTAAAAAACTTAGACTAATTAACTTAAGGAAAATGGCATGCTAGAATTTTCAAATGAAAAAAAGGAAATTTGAAATCGAGGATTTTCAGGGAAAACACGTGATAGAAAAACGAATTAGAAATCAAAAATGCAAAACAGAGTTTGACGGACAGCGGAGTTCCAATAGAGGACGAACTTGCTTAGGGGAGGGAGGGAGTTCTGAGTAAGGGCTGACGTAGACCAGGAGGAGTGATGACGTTACACTGCCGGAAGATGGAATGTTGGACAAGGGTTTTTTTCTGGAAAGTTCTTTGGAGGGGGAGGTGGGACTACAAATAGGAACAGCGAGGGGTGTTCTGGAGAAAGGTTCTAGTGGTGCTGGTGGTGGATGACGTCACTGACAGACACATGACGTCACGTTAAGACCGTCGGATATGGTGGAGAACGGGTTGAGGTAATGGAACTTGTAGGGAATCAATCCATGGATAGACCTGTGGGAAGGATACTAAAACGAAAGGTATGAATCAACCAGTGTTCTGGACGGTGCTTCATCGAAAATTGTGTTCGAAAATTTTAGATTTTTTTGGACATCTCTTAGGACATTTTGTCCTTTTTAGAAGATCCGATTATCAGATGACGCATTCGTTAAAATGACGTCGTCACGAGATGGTAAACTATTTTGGAATATTTTGAAATTCCTCGATAAACTGCGTCATTTTTGTAGAATATCCGATTGATGAATGACGTCATTGGAACATGCGTAAACTGCGACTAACTGCAGAAATGACGTCATTCTACGAGAAGCACTGTCGAATCACGTGACCTTTTCCCCAATACACGCGCACTTTTTGGGGTGCGGCGCGCATGCAGTGTATTCGAGATTAAAACTCGGCGTTCTACAAATTCCCCAAATCTCTCCGACTTTTCCAAAACGAAGTTCTGAGAAATTGGGAAATTTGAAAATCGCCGAGTTTTTCAAAAGTCTATCGGGAAGTTACACGAGGAGTAGAAATGTTGGAAACCGAGGGGTACGATCCTAAAATCTACTGACGAAATAGCGGTTCGAGACGGAGTCTCAATCTTAAGAATTTCTACTTGGGGTTTCTAAAACAAAAATCTAAACATGTTCAGAAATTAGTCAGTTATGTACATGTATATATATTTTTTCTAATTCTCGAAGGCTTTTCCATGAGTTTTGGTTCAGAATAAATTATGCTTTTAGAATAATGAAGGGATTTTTCAGGTTCGAAAGAAAAATAACAAATAATAGAGAAGATGACGTCATTTTAATCCATTTTTGAAAATGCCGTATCGTTTAAAGCCATTTTCTATAATTCATTCATTCGTAATTTAAATTACTTAATTAATATTTAAGGACTTGGCCGAGGGAATTTCAGACTACTTCGTCCGGTCACACTGGCGCTTTTTTGAATTCGTACGATGGAAAAGCCTCGGAAATATCGTCTAGGACAAGTCGTTTTCACCATTTTAGTAAGTTTTTGTTGCATTTTTTTCTGGTTTTTTTTCTGTCGGAGAATGTCGTACCTTCTCCATCAACTCAATGCAAGCTTGCAAATCCATTCCGAAATCAATAAAAGTCCAGACAATGCCCTCGCGTTTGTACTCTTCTTGCTCGAGCACAAACATGTGATGGTTGAAGAATTGTTGCAATTTTTCATTGGTAAAGTTGATACATAATTGTTCAAAACCGTTAAACTAGAGCGTACGTGGGGAACGAGCGGGAGCGAGATATGTGTAAGGAAAGAAAGAAAAAAAATGAAAATAAAATTAAAATTCGGGTAAGGGGGAACATCGGGAATTTGGTGTAGAAGAAGACAAAATGGCGGACAACATCGTTGAGGGTGACACGAAAGTGCTGCAAAAGTCAAATTCAAAATAAAATGAAAATGTGGAGTGTGGGGAGGGTGGAAGCGAGGGGAACATCGGGCGGATATTATGCAGTTTTCCAAAAAAAAAAAAAAAAAAAGAAAGAAAATTCGTTAGGAAAAAATTCAAACTTTTTTTCCGGTCGCACCATCCTCTGATTTGAAAAATTTGTAAAGCTCAATTTTATACAATTGTTATAAATTTCTTTATTAATGGAACATTAAAAGCCTGAAACTGCCTGGCAGAGATTGGCATTTGTTAGTCGATTGATCAATCAAGACTAACGACTAATCATTCGTGTATAAGTCATAACTAACGACTAATTTGGTTTGTCATTAGTCATGGCTCTATATCGATTGATGATTAATTCGTCGTAATCTAGACCAATTAGACTAATATTCGTTAGTCATCAGTCGTATATGCAACGACGTACTGTCTAACTTCGTATCTATTTAAGGAAGTGAGAAACTATCTAAGCAATTTTCGTCAATTTTTTAAATGTTTGGTCAATTTTTCTAATTATTGATTTATTTTGTAAATTTTCCACATGTTTGCTAATATTGAAAAATATCTCGCAAATTTTCCACTTTTTCGAAAATTTCTAAAATTTGTAACAAATTAGCAATTGCCGAAAACTCAAATATCGGATATTTAGTCATTAATTTTAGCCACGATTTAAAATTTATTCGACTCATGCATCCAAACCGTGCAAAAAACTCCATTGGCCATAATGTTTGCTCAAAGTTTGGTGCAACCGGCATAGTAGGTGCATCAGAGGTTAACGCATTCCAGGCCAAGTTAAGAAATTTTTTAAAAAAAAGTAAAATTTGGTTCATTTATGATTAATTTTTGTCGCAATCTGCATGAATTGTGCGAGCAACTTAAGTTGACGCCGCGTCAACTTAAGTTGAGCCCGCCTACCTTTTCCATCAATTCAATACAAGCTTGCAAATCCATCCCAAAGTCAATAAATTCCCATTGAATGCCTTCTCGCGTGTACTCTTCTTGTTCCAGAACGAACATGTGATGGTTGAAAAATTGTTGCAATTTTTCGTTCGTAAAGTTGATGCACAATTGTTCGAAACCGTTATACTGTATAGCGTCAAGGGGGTGGGGTGAGGGTTTGGGGGGTAAAGAAAAATGTGCATTAAATATCGACAAAAGCAGGTGGGTGAAAAAAGATGACGCAATCTTCCCGGGGAGCGGAAGTGGCGTCTGCATTCCGGATAAGGCGGAGAACACGGCTGTAAAAACACCGGAAATTGAAGTGAGTGAGCGGGGGGTAAAGAATCGGATATATATAGTTGGAGAACTCGGGTCCGTGTAGGGAATGATGAGAATTGAACGGGGTGAAAACGATACGAGTATTTGCGGAAAAGTGGACTTAAATAAAAACGTGGACATAAGGAAAAAACGCGGGAAAAAACGAAGGTTTTGCAACAAAAAAAATAAAAATAGCGAAGGTTTTGGGGTAATGTACGTTGTGAAGTTTTGCGGGGAAAGGCAAAGTTTTCGGAATATGAGAAATAGTGCCAATTCAAACGATAAAAGAGGGGGTTCAGCAAAAGGGGGAACAAAATCGGGGAACAACCAAAGGTAGCACACGCTGGATCAACGGTGGAACTTTGAAGAAAATGGAGTAAGAACAGAAGACGGAAAGAGTTGTGAATGCTTGGTTTTTCAGTAAAAACAGGGTCGGTCGGTAGGCACGCGAAAAGCAGGATTTAAAAAAAAAATGCAAAGGTATTGAAATAGAGTAAGCATAATGATATTTGGCGGGAAAATGCGTGAAATTGTATAAATATGGACAGAAATTTGGGGTTTAGGGCAAAAAAGAGCGAAGAATTTTCAGGCACTTAAGTTTAACTTAAGCTAGACTTAAGGCTAAGGCGCGACTTAGGGCTAAGGCCCGACTTAAGTGGGCGTTTCCCCGCCCTGATTTCCGGCGGAAAATGGCCGTCCACTTAGGTCAGGGCGCCGCTTCCGGTTGCGGATTTGCCGTACCTTCTCCATCAATTCAATACAAGCTTGCAAATCCATGCCGAAATCGATAAAGACCCAATTAATGCCCTCTCGCTTGTACTCTTCTTGTTCCAGAACGAACATGTGATGGTTGAAAAATTGTTGCAATTTTTCGTTGGTGAAGTTGATGCACAATTGCTCAAAACCGTTGTACTGTAGGGTTCGGATTCCGGTTTGGGACGTTTTGCAAAAAATTGGGATTTGGATCGTTTTCAGGGGTTTCGGAGGGCGAGCGTGTATGGGGCGTGATAAATGAAAAGCAGTGAATTAGTAACGTGTTCTTTTACTCCCGAATTGGTGGCCATTTTCGGATTTTTTGCACTTTTTTAAAAATGGCCGCCCAATTTTGTTAATTCGTTATTTGGCGGAATTTTCTGGAAAAAAATGTGTTCTTCAATTAATATTAATTTTTTTGGATACAGAATCTGAAAAGAATGGAGAAGTCGAAGCAATTAGATGTTCCTATTTTTGTCCCTAGACGGGGCTCTGACTAAAGGGGGTACGAATCGATAGATCGATATATCGTCCGCTGTCCGCTGCGGTATTAGTGGCTCATAGCTTGCCGTATCGATCACTCTACCTTTTCGATGAGTTCGATACAAGCTTGCAAATCCATGCCGAAATCGATAAATTCCCAATCGATTCCCTCTCGCTTGTATTCTTCTTGTTCCAACACGAACATGTGATGGTTGAAGAATTGTTGCAGTTTTTCGTTCGTAAAGTTGATGCAAAGTTGCTCAAAACTATTGTACTGATTCAGGAAAGAAACGTGTTAATTAATCGGCAATGATAAGTGGACCCGATTAGGTATAGGGCCAATGATTAAAGGGGCGTGGCGGATTTTGCCCTTGGTTTTTACCAACTTTTTTCAACCAGAGTTCGAGAAAGGGCACAAAAATTGGTGGCGAAATTTCAGAGTTTTTATCAAAATGTTTGGAAAAGGTTGAGCGGGTTTCAAGCTTTGTTTGGATTTTTAAACTTCAATAGCCAATTAATTGGTGCCGATTCGGCTGGAAAATTGTTGTTAATGATATACCTGGAAATAAGGCAGACTGTAGTGTTATTAGTAAACGCTAGTTAATTTACGTACTTAATCGTTAAAATTAATCGTAATGTATTTTAATTGTTCGCAAAATTAAAATAAATGTAATTTAAATATTTTTAAAAATTCTTCAAATTTCTCAATTTTGAAAATTATGCAAAATACGACGCGCTTGATAAAATGTATTATTAAATGTTGGGCAAAAAATTATATATTTCAATTATTTGGAATATATTACAATGTTTAATTGTTCGAAAAATTAAAATAAATGTAATTGGAATATTTTTTAAACGTTCTCAATTTCGAAAATAGTGTAAAATAATTTAAAAAAATTAAAGTAAAATTAAAATAAAAATATATATAATCCGAATATTTTTTTTAAAAAAAAAACGTTCTTAATTTTTAAAATTATTTCAAATACGACGCGTTTGAAGGCCAAAGTAACTGAGAAAATTAACTGAGTAAATAAAAGTGTACTTAAATTTGGAAAAAAATCAAAGTTTCAAGCGGAGTTTGAACCCGCGAAAGCCAAGTTTCGGATGACTTACGTCGAAAATTTCGAACCCGGCAATATCCAATACACCGATGAAGTGCTGACGCTTCTGTTGGGTGTCCAAAGTTTCGTTGACCCTCTTGACCAACCACTTGAACATCCTGTCGTACATGGCTTTGGACAAGGCACCGATGGAGTAGCTGACCTGAGTTTCAACAAAATGGACTTGTGTTATTCCAATATTTATTTTCAAAATCATTACGGTACATCTTGTAACGTTTCAAAATCAGCATATCTTGATGAGAAGTCATTGAAAGGTTTTAAGACATCCCATGTTGCAAGAGGAAAGGTAAACTTTACAGTCTTTCAATCGAATATAACCAAGAGGTGATTCCTCGAGGACTCACCTGGTCCTTGCTTCTGCCCTGGGTGACGAACTCGTTACCGACTTTGATCCTGGGCTTGAGCAAGTTCTTGTAGAGATCGGCGGCGTTGAGGCTCAACAAGTGAGACACGCGCTCACCCTCCTGGGTGCCATCGGCTTCAGCCTGCTCTTCTCGGGGCCTCTGCTTGAACTTAAGTTCACCCAAGTGCATAACGGAGGCCACCATCTTGTAGATGTTGTCCTTCTCCACGGGCGTGAAACCCAAAATGTCGAAGGCTTGCTGCACCCCCAAAAACACGGAAGATTAGCAACGTGGAAAAAAAATACATTGGCGAAGAAGCTGAAGAGTCCATTTGGTCGTTTCCAGAAAAAAACGCATTTTTTGGGGATTTGTTTAGCTCGAAATGTACTTTAAAAGCAGTGTTTTCTCAACCGCTGGTCCTCGAAAAAACTCGGCTTCTGATCGTTTTGAATAAGTATAGTTTTCATTTTGTATTATTGGATTTTGAAACTACAACCAAAAATGTGTATAAATGATCAGGTTTCCCCCAGACCTGGAAAACATGGAAAAGTCAGTGAAATTGAAAATCACTGGAAAAGTCGGGGATGAATGATTTATCCTGAAAAAGTCAGGTAAATTCAACGTATTGATAGTCACTTTTCAAAATGAGTGCTTTTACGTGGTCTTCCATTTGAAAAATTGTTCACGTTTTCAAAGTAAAAATTTGCCCAATTTTCCACGTTTTTAGAGTACAAATTAGGAAAGTTTTCCACGATTGTCAACTATTTTCGAGAACAGATTTGCATATAACTTCCGATCTTTTCCGAAGACAAATTTGTAAAATTTTCAAACTTTTCTCACGCTAAATTTTAGTGGATTTTGGCGTTGTCTCGATTAGGGAAATTTGTTTAAAAACATGTAAAATTCAGGGAAGTTGAATATGAAATTTCTGAGGGGAACCCTGCAGATGGTAGCGCTCTGCGATAGAAAAATATTTCGCAGAGCGCTACCATCTTATTTTTTTTTTCGGATATCTTTGAATTTGATAAAAAAAAAGTTTTCTCAGATGTTTTAAAAGTTGTTGAATTCGGTTTCTCGGGTGTTTTAGGAGGACATTCGTGTTGATTTTCCAAAACGAGTATTGGATTTTTAGGCCAGATTTTCAGCTTCTTCACCGAAAAAAATATTTACAAAATGGTTTGCGGCATATTTCAGATATATGGCAGAAAATAACGAGTGAAAGAGTAAGGAAACATGTCGAAGGACGAAAGAGGGTTTGAATACGCGTAGTTTTTACGGACTGGACAAGAGTGGACAAGGGACGAAATTCAGGACAATCATATGAACTTGACCACAACTAGAGACATCGGGGGGAAATTTCGAGGTAAATGGCATGCGTGCTACGAATGTAAGGGTTCAAACAGAAATGCTGGACTTTTGGGGGTCAAGATGAGGAATTCCATACTTACTAGAAAAGCAGTGCTTAGGTAATGTCTGTCGTCGAAATTTCGAATTTGTTTAATCGTTTAATTCAACGAATACTCTTGCACGACAGAATGGTTTAAGAATAAATGTCATATTTAGTAAAACTAGAGTAAGTTTTGCAGTCGTACTTTTTTTTCCAGATTGCTTACCCTGAATAACTTGCGTGTCTCAAAAAGAACCGAAAATTAAATTATTGAGCTATTCTTTTTAAGCCACTTAGTTTTTTGGAATTTTGTACAGTGAACAGATTTGAGCATTATATACGAAAATGGAATTTAGGTCAGTTTGAATTCCTGGATCAGAGATGGGCGTTTGTTTGTCCATTCATCAATCAAGACTAACGACTAATCATTCGTGCATTAGTCATGACTAACGACTAATTTGGTTAGTAGTCGTTTGTCTTGGCTTTTCCGATTGAGAATTGATTAGTCGTAATCTAGACTAATTAGACTAATATTAGTTAGTCATTAGACGTCAGTATTGGACAATTTTGCTAATTTTTCGTCAATTTTGCTAGTTTTCGACAATTTTGCTAATGCTTGACAATTTCGAAAATGTTCGAAATTTTTCGCAATTTGGTATTTTTCGAAAATTTCGCTAAATTGTGTAAAACTAGTTTTTCGGGGTTTCAATCATGGATAGTACGAGCGCGAATTTGAGTGGCACTTTTTTAATCTTTTGCATTGTTTCCTCCGCTTTAGTAAGAAATAAAGTGGCCCAACTCACGTCAGTAACGCCTAATTCCTCGCCATCATCCAATCCTTCAATCTGGGTCTTACCCTGGGACACGAAATGATAGGTGTGGATGTCGTTATCGAGGAGCATTTTTTCTGAAATGGGGATAGGCAACGAACTAACAATCAGGTACGGAACACAACGAGGAGTGCATGGTCATCAGCCGTTGTTTTGGGCAGCGGTGCCTTTGCCCTAGAATGGACTCGGTCACTAGGACGTGTACTGTGACGTCACGACATAACGGAGCTTGGAGATCACTGCAGAAAGCCCCAAATAGCAATGGACCGTATGCAGATTTCATCAGCACGCCAACATCACGTGACATTTCATTCATTCCATTGGCGAAAATCTTATTGTTTCTCCCACAAACAATCGCAAACTTTTAGCCCTACCCCTGAAGGGTCTCATGCCCTTGGCGAGTTATTCTTCTTCTTCGTTGGCGAAAATCACCCGGAGGCAGTGTCGAGGCACGTTCTTTTAGTTGTTGATTTGATGAAAAGATCACGTGATGTAGCCCCGTACTTAACTCTTCATAAGGTCCATCGTGGGAAAAGGCAAAGGGTTTATGACGTCACAATGTAGGTGCAAAAAAACAAACCAGTATGACTAAATATAACTAGGTGGACAGTAAACGGCTGATTCTGATGGTGGGGTAAAAGAGAATGCTATGTTTGGAGCTATGGAACAGGACAGAACGGAACAGGCCAAGTCAAGTTGCGGACTTGAGATAAGACTTTGCATGGTGTGACGACAGGACGAGGGGGAGAAGGGGCGGAGCGAATCGGACGAAATACGACGTATTGTCTAGGGACATCCAAGATGGCGGGTGCATGAGCAGACGAAACAGGATTCGGTCTAGGTACGGCACAGGGCTAGATACACGGAGAGAATCGACGAGGGGGATTTGGAATCGGAGGCTTGGGGACGAAGGCCAGGGTCAGGACCTTGCTGGGGACATTTACTCACGTCGGTAAGGTCCATTTCCTCCGCGTCATCAACACCGGGGATGTTGGTCTTACCCTGAGACACGAAATGGTATTCATGGATGTCATCGGCCAGAAGACAATTGCCTGAAATATGCATGTGCAGTGGAAAAGCCAAGTTTAGATGGCGTGTGCGGGGTAGAGTGGGGGACGGGCTCTCGTGGACACGCGTGGACATTGTTGTAGAGCCGTTCTGGGAACTTCTGGCAGGCTGGCGTTTTCGGATAACAGAAATGGCGATCTAGGCTTATTAGTTTCATATTTGCCATGCTCAAGCTCTTTTTTGGGCGAAGATGCACCCCATGGGCAACACGTGGAATGACAAGCAAGGAAGTTCCAAATGAGATTCGTGGCCGAAAAGCCAATGTTTTCTTATTGGCGTTTGGTACATTTTCAGCGATGTAAGGAACAAGAATTTAATGGTCAACAATTAACCAGTAATTGGTCAACAGTAAGCAACACATGCAGGGTATTCGTGCAATATTCTTCCAGGGGCGAGCAATATATTGGATCTTTTGAGTTCTGGTGTCGATTGGGGACGTGTCAAGATTCGTTGCATAGTAGTTGAGTTGTTAAACTACGTCTAGGAGGTAGTTTCGGAGTTTCAGATGTCCGGAAAGTCTGACGGAAAGTCTGACGTCATTCATTGCAATTCTGATGATGACGTTATTCATTCAAATTCTGATGGTAAGGTCAGTTATCAAAATTCTGATGATGGCTTAATTCCTTAAATTTCTGATAATGACTTCATTCATTAAAATTTTGATGATAACGTCATTTGCTAAATTCAGATAATTTCATTGGCTCCTTTTTTGGGTACGGGACAGCATTCAAGAATAGGGTTGCCAAGGCAACGGGATGTCGATTGATGTCGGTGGAAGATGCTAGGGTCAATCCTGTGGATTTAGGCGCAGCTAGAGATGCGTTGCTGTTTGGGTTCATGGGGTCATGGCAAGGTCGATTCTTAAGTTCCACTTACCGCGTGACCCGCAACGTTTGGACCTAGAGAGGCGTCCGAGATCCTCGTTTGGGAGTGTGGGGGACGTACGCTTATGGGGATGGACGTTTGAAGAGTTGACAAATATTGACAAATAGGGGGAATGGAACTTGGGTCAATGACGTTTCACATCGTCAACTGGACACTGAAATGTCACTTGAGGGTGCTTGAGGGGTCATCTAGTTTGGCATAGTAACATAGAGGGTTCCCACATATGGATCGAATAGAAGTACGTGAGGGGTCACGAGTCGGGGCTCACCTCGGTCACCCCGAGGGGGTGATAGGTGGTGACCTCGTACTTACGTCAGTGAGTTCCATTTCTTCACCATCATCGACCCCGGGGATTTGTATTTTTCCTTGGGACACGGTATGATAGTCGTAAATGTCTTGCGAAAGCAGACACAATTCTGTTTCGGATTTGAAATTTAGAACGTCGAGGGGTATTCCGGAACGGGACAAAATAATCAAGTGTAAAAGTTAGTTTTCATTCTGTCACACTTCCGTCGTTAGGCGGACTTAAGAGGTTATTGTTTGGCCACACAAAACTCAAACGAGAACAAAATTGAGGAACAGCACCAAATTCCGATTAGTGCAATCGATTATAAAGAACAATCAACGTAGGAGCTTTCTCCTGAAAATGGGCTCGACCCCCCTACCATATGGCATTTAGTTGCTGACTGTAGGGTACTGAGTTGAATTGAATTGAATTATACTAATTTGAATTTTGGGCCGTCAATACTCACGCTGCGGTTAATTAAAAACATCGTTAAGCTTAATTAGTCGACTGTTAATTTGTAGCCGTCGAAAATCAAAAAAAAAAATGTCACGCAGTTTTAATTTATCACCTGGTCAGGATTCTCCCAGATCTAGAAAACCTGAAAAAGTCAGGGAACTTGAAAACCGAGTACAAATTTGCAAAATTTTCCACGTTTTCCGTGTACAAATTTGCAAAATTCTCTAGGTTTTCGAGGTACACATTTGCAAAATTCTCTAAGTTTTCCGAGGACAAACTTGCAAATTTTTCTCGTTTTCCAAACACAAATTTTCAACATGTGCTAACATTTTCTGGATATAAATTTAAAAAAAAAAATTGTATGCAATTTAATTTTAATTTTTAAAAAGTTTTTTGTGTTAGTTTTCAAAATTGTCGTTAGTTAATTTTGAAAAATATTTTCCAGTGTCGATTTTTCAAAATATGTCAATTTTTCACATTGTCATTGGGCAGGAAATTTTTTTTTAAAACCTGGAAAAGTCAGGAAAGTTGAAAATGAAATTTCTGGGAGAACCCTGCTGGTACTTTAAGGCAATTAAATAATTAGCGGTCAAACAAAAATCGTTATTAGTTAACAAAAACTTTTTTCTATATTTTTATGATTAGAAAATAAGTAGCCACGCTGCTGGTTGCACCAATCCCCGCTGCATCGCGCTTACCAACATACGAGGGGCGTTCATTAAGTTTCCGCAATCCTTTTTTTTAATGGCTGTATGAATTTTGATGAAATTCGTTGGAACAACAAAAATTCTTCCAACATCAACAATTTTATAAGTCATTTAAAGTATTTTGGCTTTGACGCAAAAATAACGTCGTTAATCAGCGATTCACGTAGATTTATACGAGTTTCATAGGCGCCACCTAACAGGACAAACAAAAATTGTCCGATTAAACGCTAATCAGAGTGTGGTGCAACCGAAAATGCATTTTGAAAAAAGCATAAAATCAGCCTGCATTTAAATGACAATCATTTTAAGCGTAGATTAGTAGCCCTGCAACGCCATTAAGCCAGTCTTGGCCCTTTGGCCCCTAACAGAATCCGTATTTGGGTTCGCGCGGAGAGGACCTGGGCTAACTGAGGGCTTTTTAAACCCAGGGCAAAAAGTCACCTAGATAAGTGCTAATCATGATTAATAAATGAGCAGGCTGTTCCGAAGCGTTCGTAGTAAAAATCGTAGAAATTCTAGGAATTCAGCCGTATCGTACCTTTCATTTTCTCGATTTTTCCGGACATGAGTTGGTAGAAAATATGGTAGGAACGTTCCAGGGGCTGTTGGGAGATGACACGGGCTTTTTCCAGCAGATCTGAGAAATAGAAGATAAATTGTTAGCAAATATATGTTTGGAATTGTTGGAACTTGGTGAATGTGGCAATCTTATAGAACACTGGTTCTTAATCGGGGGTCCGTGGGCTGAGATGATGGGACATTAAACTTTTGTAAAATCAATGTAGCCGGCTGCATAAATGTGTATTTTTCAAACAGATTTCGATAAATTGTGAAAAATTTAGAAAAAAATATCCCACATTTTTGAAAAGTTGATAAATACATCTTATGAATTCAAGTGGAAAAATGGTATACTTCTTCAAATTTTACAATATCAAATTTTGAAATACTTAAAAAAAAAACAATTTTACAAATGTATATTTTATGTAACCAATTTCGATGAATTGTGAAAATTTTTCATAAATATACCAAATTTTGAAAAATTCTAAAATAAGTATGTATAAAACTGTTAAAAACAAGTAAGTTTTTATTTAACAATTTTTTCAACAAAATTTAAAACAAGTCATTTCTTTTTTTTAAAGGCTAACATTTTATATTTAAAATGTTACCACTTGTCAAATTTTACACAACCCAATTTTGCCAAACTTTTAAACAAACAATTTTAAAAATATATATTTTCAAACAATTTCAATAAATTGTGAAAAAATTTCATAAATATCTGAAATTTTTAAACATTCTAAATTGCGTTCTAAATTTTCTTATAAAATTGTTTAAAACAAGTACTTTTTTATTTAACAATTTTTTTAACAAAATTTAAAACAAGTAATTTAATTTTTTTTAAAACGGTAACATTTTATACTTAAAATTGTACCACTTCTCAAATTTTACACACCGCAATTTTGCCAAACTTTCAAGCAAACGCAATTTCATAAATTTAAATTTTCAAACCAATTTCGATAAATTGTAAAAATATTTTTCATAAATATCCCAAAAACAAGTCAATTTTTTTAATTTTTTTTTCGAAGTGGTTCAAAATTGGTTGAAATTTTCCAAATTTTCAGCGTTGAATTTTGCACAATACTAAAATTTTGCTCATCATGGACATTGTCCAATTTGAGGGAGGGTGGGGCTTCGTCTCTCAAAAGGGCCCATGACCCAAGGAAGGTTAAGAAGTAAGAATCACTAGTACAAAGTGACTTTGGGAAAAACTCACATGTTTCAATATCAGCACCAGCCAGTTTTCCCATTGGTCCGAAATGAATACGGATGAATTTACCCTGTGGAGTAGAACGATTGCGTTAAGTTAATTATGTTACTGGCGCTAAACGAAGCGAAAACTGTCCAAATTTATTCGATTATGACATATTTCAAAAAAATGTTTGAATGGAGAAAACGTAATATGAGCTGCCCTCGTTTCAGTTGAATTTATGAGCGGGCCTTCGCTCCGTGACGTCACGGATTCGTCGGAGCTTGTTTCCGAACGCACCCGTTTCGAACGCGCCAATTTCCAACGTTGCGGACAATTTTCGCTCCGATTTCAATCGTATTTCAAGTTGTGAATTTCAGTTAATACTTACGAAACGAGAGGAGTTATCATTACGGACGGTCTTGGCGTTACCGAAAGCTTCAAGAACGGGATTAGTTTGTACAACTTGATCTTCCAAGTTGCCCTAGAAGCGGACGAAAAGGTGAGCGAGATTCGAACGACAAGATGGCGCTCAGGCCGTTACTAATTTTGCGAAAGAAGCCGTTCTAAAAAGGGAGTTTAGTCAGCGAAAGATTGGTCGGAACGATACAGTTCTAGTCCGTTTTTCGTCCCGGTTCTTTACTCGATAATAAAACGAAGAAAAATCGATAAGAAATCCGCGTTTTTTGTCACCAATTCTCCGCCAATCTCGATCGCTTCGCGTTCGAAATTTCAAATTTTGGAACTCCTTTTTTTAACGATTCCATCGCAAAATTAAAAAAAAAACGTTACTTCGTTTAAGGATTAAAATGACGAGTAAATGTTCGTTCATTTTGCGGGCTGGATGCTGGTTATCGTGGTTTTGCTTACATGAACGGTCTTTTCCATGCTTGATTTGAACACGGGATGACAAGTTAAAAATACAGAATGAAAAATGTTCATTTTCTTAGAAAGAATTTTTCATTTTTTTTTTTTTTTTTTTTTTTTTTTTGCTTTCTTTAGCTTATTTTAAATAAGGAATACTTATTGGAACGAACTTCTTAGATTGATTTTGAATTTTTTTTTTCTATATACAGAAAAGAATATTTTCAATTTTTTTATTATTCAAATGTTAATTGTAATGCCCTCTACCATATGGCACTGTATGTGCTGACTGTAGCCTAAGGTGTTGAATTGATTTGAATTCAGATAAAGAAATACTTATTGGAATGAAATTCTTAAGATTGATTTTTAAATTTTTACTATATACAGAAAATAATATTTTCGATTTTTTTATTCGAATTTGAATTGTAATACCCTCCATCACAGGCGCTGTATATGTGCTGATTGTAGGGTATTGAATTAATTTGAATTCAATATTGCTTCCATATTCAGAATATTTTGAGGTTCGTCGTACGTTCATGTTTGCAAATCAAGATTAATATCTAGTTCGATCCAGGAGGATCGGATGCAGTTTCGGATTAGATGCGGTTGTCGTGCAGGATGGTCACACATGCGTGAATTCCAGAATTTAAAAGTTCTGGAATTTGACAGGAAAACGTAGAGTTGAGAAGGTTTGGTTTCATGGTAGGTGTTTGGTAGAGAATATGGCGGTTTGGGAGGACGTATTTTATGGCGTGGCTGGAATCGGAATCAAATCACTCTAGTTTCAGGTGTACTAAGGAAGATAGGGGATAGGTGAACAATCCAAGGACGCTAAAAGTCTATGTGGCGGGGAAAAAAATGTCCAAAAACACGAGGAATTCTAGGGTGTGCAGGTGGAGTTCCATCCAGGTCGAGGGTAGAGGACAAAGGCACAAAAACCGGGCACTTGTCTAAGAGGTGGTTGGGGGTGGGGTTCACTCGATGAGGGTCTACCTTCTTTGCGTCTTTTTTCTCGTCTTTAGAAGTCGAGGCACCGACATTAGCGAAATACGCAATTACTTTCTTCGTGTTTTCCGTTTTACCCGCACCGGATTCACCTCTGCATTGTCACATGGAAATGAAGACAGTTTGCGATATGAGCCACGGATGTGAGATTGCAAAGTTGGGTTTTGCGTGTTGATTTGTGTTCGTTTTGTGATTTTGTATACGTGGAATGGTTTCTGATTGAACGTATCGTTTTTTTTTTGGATTTTCTGGGGAGTGTAATTTCGAGATTTCTGAGGTTGTTTCGGAAAGAATAGTCGTGATTTATTCGGAGTGGTTTCTGAGTGGATTTTAACATGATTTCTGCGGTTGTTTTGTAACGTACTTTCGGGACAACGGAAACGGTATTTCTAGGGGGTTAGTTGTGAATTTTTTTACTATGATGAATGTAACTTTTTTTGATTTCTTACTAGGATAAATGTAGGTTTTCTGGATAGGATAAATGTTAATTTTATGGATTTTCTACTAGGATAAATCAAACTTATATGGATTTTATATTAGGATAAATGAAACTTTTATGGATTGACTACTAGGATAAATGAAATTTTTATGGATTGTCTACTAGGATAAATAAAACTTATTGATTTTCTACTTGAATAAATGTAACTTTTTCTGGATTTTTTACTAGGATAAAAGTCACTTTCATGGATTTTTTACTAGTATAAAAGTAAGTTTTCTGAATTTTTTGATAGCATAAATGGATTTTTTAATGGATTTTTTTATGGATTTTTTAAAAGGATAAATGTAACTTTTATGGATTTTCAACTAGGATAAATGCAACTTTTATGGATTTTCTGCTAGGATAAATGTAACTTTTTCTGGATTTTTTACTAAGATAAATGTCACTTTCATGGATTTTTTACTAGGATAAATGTAATGTTTAGAAAATTTCATATTGGTTATTTTTATAGATTTTCGCTATTTTTGAACAAAACTTTTGAATAGATAAATGTCACTTTCATGGATTTTTTACTAGTATAAATGTAAGTTTTCTGAATTTTTTGATAGCATAAATGTAACTTTTATGGATTTTCAACTAGGATAAATGAAACTTTTATGGATTTTCTTCTAGGATAAATGTAACTGTTTCTGGATTTTTTACTAGGATAAATGTCAGTTTCATGGATTTTTTACTAGGATAAATGTAATGTTTAGAAAAAATTTTATTGGTTTTGATTTTCTAGATTTTCGCTATTTTTGAGCAAAACTTTCGAACAGATTTTCTCGATATTGTGTGGCTGTTTTTTAAGAGTAATTTCAAGGCAAATAGGCTGGCAAGGGCTTCTTCGGAAGAATGATGGTTATCATGTCTGATGGTTTGCGGAAGTGCTTTTTGTAACTTGGGATTACGTGACAAAGAGTGGCATGAATGACAGAGTTACAAGCGTCAAGGCTTTCTGGTTAGCGTAATTAAGTAGTTAAAGCTTAAACTGATATTAGATATGATCGTAAACTCGGCACGGATGATGAGCGTGCTCAAAGCTTGACGTAACCTACGTCAGGGTTGAGCGATACAACAAAGACTTGAAGAGCCTTTCTCCAACTTTGGGACGTGAAATGACGCCAAGTGTTGAGCCGAGTGTCGAATTTACGATCACGCATAATTGAAGCGAGTGCATAAGTTGGCCGCTAGCTGTGCTGCTTGCGTGGCGTTCCAAATGGGATGTAACTTACTCCACTCGTAAAACTATGCTTAAAACCAGAAGCAGCAACTCGCGAAAAATACAGAATGACTTTCTTGGTGTTCTCTGTTTTGCCCGCTCCGGACTCACCACTAGGGGGAGAAGGGAAGAATCACGTTAGGGTGACAACACACACAACTTGGGAAGGATTTCTCGCGTCTGTGCCAAACTTAAACAAATATTAATCAATAAGATTGATGCGTCATTTTTAAGAAAGTTTGATCTACCCTAATCGAAATGAAAATATACCTTAAAATACATTTATAATACATTTTTTACACGCAATAAAGTCGTTTACTATAATATATTTCAAAATACATTAAATTTGTTTCTTTATATTTCGTGTAAAATAATTTTAAAGAATATTAAATATATATATATAGTAAATGTTTTGTATAATATATTTTTTAAGGTAACTTATATAGTAACGCACTACAAACGCATTTAGGTAAATATACAGGGTCCCCCAGAAATTTCACTTGCAACTTCCTTGACTTTTTCAGGTTTAAAAAAAATTCCCCTGACCAATGACATTGTCAAAAATTGATATATTTTGCAAAAATATAAAATTTGTCCTCGGAAAACGTGGAAAATTTTACAAATTTATACTCGGAAAACGTTAGAAATTTTTCAAATTTGTACTCGGAAAATGTGGGAAATTTTGAAAGTTTGTACTCGGGGAAACTTCGAAGATAATGTGTTTTCAAAAACATTTTTATTTTTTTTAAAAAGCTTTTTTTTCCGATGTGGGTGGGCACAAATTAAATGCAGTTTCTTTACTGGTGATCAACTTGGTCGTTATTTTGGAAACCTTAAATTTTATCAGAAACATCAGTTTAATGAAAATTAGACTTTAAATTCAATTAACATTTCTTGGAGTAAAATATTGTAAATTATAGGGTTAATAATTGGCGAACTTTAAATTTAAATCTTTTTTTTTAAAGAAAAGTGGGAAGGATATGAACACACACAAAGGGTTGGAATTCCGGGAATCTAAGACAACACATTTTTTTTTCTATCTACAGCTGTATCTCTAGAATGTGTGGAACTA
Source organism: Ommatoiulus sabulosus (assembly GCA_034697705.1). Classification (NCBI taxonomy): domain Eukaryota; kingdom Metazoa; phylum Arthropoda; class Diplopoda; order Julida; family Julidae; genus Ommatoiulus; species Ommatoiulus sabulosus. The sequence continues at coordinate 3,526 of JAQGAO010000251.1, read as the reverse complement.
TTTTAAAAATATTTTGTAGTTTTGTGATTTGGTTTCCTCATGATGTCAACGGGTGAACTTCGCAAACTACTGAGACTTACGTGATCAGCATAGATTGATTTTCGCGATCTGAAAAGTAGACAAAAAAGCGGTAATTAATAGACATTCGATGAATTCGTCTCACGCTCGTCTCATGCTCGAGACAGAAAAAATAAATTTTGAAAATTTGTACTGGGAAAATTTTAAAGTTTGGGAATGTACCCTGAGTTTTAAAGTTCTCTGACTTTTACAGGTTTTCCAGGACTATAGGCACCCTGTTTACTGACTTTTGCAATTTATAACACATCACCTATGCGATATTGCGCTCAGTTTCCATTTTACTTTGGGAACTGATTATATTTGGCATTTTTTTTTCATCAAGTGAACGTCCGAGTTTTTCCTACCCCCCTCCCTTCCCCTGTCCCCATTGTGTCCGTGACTCAAATTATAATTCCCCCCCCCCTTCTACATGAGGACGTCCTTTTTGAATGGCCCCTAATGGGGCTATTTTATTAGACGACCCCTATGGTATACAAACTTTGAATATTTTTTTAGGCTAAAATAACGAGATTGAATTGAATCATAGCTAGGAAGCCATTCCCAGAGGACTGACAGCTCTCAAGATGGAGAACGAAGCTCAGCGGTGACTTTGCGCTAAAAATAGAGCAATTTTTCTCCAAAAACGCGTGTAAGGCTAAACCATTTCCATGTGGATGTGTTTGTTTTTTTCTCCTTTTTCCTATATGTCGAAGCCACTTGATTCACTTATGGCTTATTTCATCGTGGCCTACTCCACCCAGGGTATAAATACGCGAGCTGTAGACATTTCACCCAGGCTAGAAGCTGGGATTGTTTGGGGACTGCGCTGGCTTACCTTATATGGACAAGATGGATATGGGGGAATAAGCCTAAAACTCGGGGGCTATTTTGCTACCTACTTTATTTCTTTCGTGTCAGAAATGAATTTATGGCAAATATTTCGGAGCTGCTGCTGAGGGGGGAGGGGACCTTCTTTGGAAATTTTATAAATAATCTGGTTTTAAAATTCCGAAATTCCAGACAAAATTCATTTGCTCGACATTTTTTCACCAGTACAATTTTTCAGTAAAAGCACGGAAATAATTCTAAATTCAAAATTAATTTTGAAGTTCCGCTATTCCACTTAAATTCTACCATTTCTAAATTAAAAATTAATTTTGAAATTCCGCTATTCCGCTAAAATTCTACTATTTCTAAATTCAAAATTAATTTTAAAATTCCGCTATTCCACTTAAATTCGACTATTTCTAAATTCAAAATTAATTTTAAAATTCCGCCATTCCACTGAAATTCCACTATTTCTAAATTTTAAATTAATTCGGAATTTAGACAAATTTCTGCGCTTTTGAATGAAAATTGTTATGCCAAAAAAAATTCATTTTTGTCTGGAATTTCGGAATTGTGAATCTGAACTTGAAAAGAATAATAATGGCGCCTAACTACATGTAGGCCTATATTGTTTTCAGTTGGAAATCCGGAAAAAAAGATTCCTGGTAAATCTCCAATTTTTTTCCCTTGAGGACCAAGCTAATGAAGCTAAGCATGTTACTCGATAAAGTTACTGAAAGCGTGATCCGGAATGTACGAGGATATTCCCGATGTATTTTTCCAAAACATTTGGATTGATTTTAAACTGAAAATTAAATTTTCTAAGTTTGTAAGGGCACTTACTGGTCAACATGGCGGTGTAAGCGCCGTCAGAGATGGCAAAGACGTGGGGTGGGACTTCATTACGCCTCCTGCCTTTGTAGATTTGGATGGCGCGGTTCGTGTAGATGGGGTAGCGTTTGTAGGGGTTAATGGCCACGCAGAAGAGACCAGAATAAGTCTGAAATGAAAAACAACGAGAGGTCGGTGAGATACGAGAATTTGCTAGAATATGACACAAATAAGCGAGAATTTGATCGAGAATAAGCGAGAATTTGAGAACAACCCCTTCCTCACACACACACAAACACCACTGGGCATTTTCGTGCTGAAAGTAGGGCACTGAGTTGAATTGAATTGACACGTCTACGTGTGGAAAAGTAAGTTAACATACTGCATTTTCGAAAATTACTTTCGAGCAGTAAAAGAAATAGCCTACCTATAGCTCTAAAATAATTGAAAGGAGCAATTAGGATGTAACACCCTATCTACCACTCTATTACACCCATGGAAAGGGGATAATTGAGTTGTAATTGTACGTTACGTCACTTCTACGCCTTGATTCCCACCCATAGGGGCCAATAAAAAATGACGTCCTCAAAATTTGCCCAAAATTGGACTGTCCCTACTTCCTGTCCGCATAGTGTCCTGTCAATCAGGACACTAACCCCCTCCTCCCCCCATTCGGACGTCCAAAACTTTAAAAAAATTATTCGGAAAATTTTGAAAGTTTCGCAAATTTGTACTCGGAAAAAGTAAAGTTTGTACTCTGAAAAGGTTGAGAATTTTGCCAATTCGTCCTCAGAATCTGTTGGAAATTTTGCCAATTTCTCCTCGGAAACTGTTGAAGATTTTACAAATATTTACTCGAAAACAGTTGAAAATGTTGAAGATTTGTATTTGGGAAAAGGTGGAAAATGGTGCAAATTTGTCCTCGGGACAACTTGGAAATTTTTGCAAATTTGTCCTTGCGAAAAAGTTGAAAATTTTTGCTCGAGAAAAAGGAAAATTTTGCACATGGACCCTGATCGAGGTTTCAAGTTCTCTGACTTTTCCAGATTTTCCAGGACTGGAGGTACCCTGTTTATGGACTTTTGCAAATTATAACCCACCTATGCGTTATTGCGCTCAATTTCCCTTTTACTTTTGGAAATGATTTTATTTGGTTTTTTTTTTCAAGTGGACGTCCGAGATGGTCATACCCTTCTCCCTCCCTCTGTTCACATTGTGTCCGTTACTCAAACTACCCCTCCCTACCCCTACATGAGGACGTCCTTTTTGAATGGCCCCGTATGGAAAAATTTCCCCTTTAGAAGACCAATAACTAGATGAAAAACTGTAACTTTATTGCTTACCCCTTTTATTAATGCAAATATCCTCCCAAAACAAGTGTGTACATGTACCCTTGTATTTTTCTTGGTGTGAATAATCTAATTTCGAGTAATTTTCTGAAACTTAAGAACGCTTAGACAGTTAAATTTGTACAAAGTATTTCCGAAGAGCTGGCAAGTTTTTCATCAAATAATTTAAAAACATAGACATTTTTCGAAAAATAGTAGAATTTTTAGAAATTTAAACAAATCCAAAAAATCTCCGGATCATTCAAACAGACGTACAGTATCTTAGGTTTTCATACGCGTTTCTCTCGTCGATGGGCAATTTATTAATCAAAAATTAAACAGAAATGGCTAAACGGTTGATAACGCTAATGGAACGCATTTTGGGATCTCGCCAAATCTCGCGTAATTTTTATCGGGCCTTCAAACGGCCTGACGTCGAGTTTGACAAACTGAGCTTATTTTTGGCGTTCAGGGATGAGATT
>JAQGAO010000250.1:0-40941 GCA_034697705.1 Ommatoiulus sabulosus | reverse complement strand
CGTCTCTCAGACTCGCCTGGTAGGCCTAGCATAGAAACTATGAACATCCCGGGCAAAGCCGGGCCGTCCAGCTAGTTGATATATATATATGATTTTTATATCCGTAGTCTACTCATAGCACGAGCGCACTTTGATTCGCAAAGGTTGGTTTGTTTCGTAACATTGTCGCTTGCTGGGAGTTCGTTTGACCAGACCTCATCGACCAGCGTCTCTTCAACCCTCAATCTCCTGCTTTTGAACCATTTTCGGTAGACTGGTCGCAAAAAAACTGTTATTTTTTGTAGTGACCGTCGCGCTTCTCATTTCGCATTCCGACTGCGTGACGCCATAGGATTCTCGACGAATTTTCTTTTTTATCCTACGTTTTTCCATCAGGATATTTAGGGCTTTTCTGGAAGGGCGTTAGCTTTCAATTTACGGTCTTTCTTGAGCTGACCGGGTCGGAAAAGATGGTCGCGGTGTTTGCGTTTCCGGTTTAATTCGATTCTCTTCCTGCCCCCCATCCATCCTTCCTTCCTTCCTGCTTCCCAATCAAATTCCTATTTTTGTTTCGCCCTCCTCGCCTCCTCCCCCCTCTCCACAATGACAATCTTGGTGGGGGCATAAAAGCCTTTCTGGAAGGCATATTTAGCGGTTGATGGCTCTGATGGGATGCCTTTGTGGGGCCAACAAAGAACGTAATTTCTCGCCGTTGCCAAGCTCTGGGTGCGAGCAACAACATTTTCAATACGAAGTTGGATTTAAGCAATGTCACGCGATAAACGAGGTTATGCGAGAAAAAAATCTGCTGCATGAGCGTGAAATCGTGGACACCTCAAGAGGGCTGCGCCAGCGCCGGGGCTTAAAGCTGACTATTAGGCGTTAAGGAAATGATTGTAATTTTTATGAAAGATGGGATTTTCTAAATTTGAAAACAACAACCTTTAGGACTTACAATGTATTTATTTATAAACAAAAATTGTTGTAATTCGCTGAAATTCCGAAACTTGTTTTTTCCACATGGATTAATTCTGAAAAACTGCTTAAAAATTAACCGATGTTAAAAATTATTTGTTTGTATTATTTGAGCTAGAATGTATTTTAAATATAGTATTTCATTTGCGAGACATTTTTTGTTAGAATTAAATTTGGAAAAATGTGAAATTCATGTTAATTTCATTAATATTAATATTAAAAGAATTTACACAATTACCATTAAGAAAATTTCTGAATCACTTTTTAGAAATTGTTTGTTTTTTTGCATTGAAAATCATTTCAAATATATTATTTTAGTTAAATGCTAATGTAATCAATAAATGCATAATGTATACTAATATTTTATTCCATAAAATGTGGATTAAATTTTTCTTAACAAAAATTGATTACATTTTTAATTGAAGCCTAATTGAAGAATTCTGTTTATTCTGTGCTCGTTTTCATGCAATACAGTTTTATTTTTGTTCAATAAAGTCACGTGTCTAACGTCTCGTTACTTTTATTTGCAGGTAAGAATCATGAATATTTCATTATTCGCTTATTTAGTTCGCGAACAACGCATCGACCTTTCGGTGAGTAAAACAAGCGTTGTTTCATTTATAGTAACAGTTGATTTGTCGTTATCGGAGATCCTAACCATGAACGCCAATGGCGTCCGTGTGGGCGTTATATATTACAATTTCAATATAAAATTGAGTAAATTCTTCGATCGCAACCATTATGTGTCTTGTTTCCAAGCACAAGGGTGAGCAGCCACTGAAAACTAATCCTAACCGTCATAAGGTTATTTTTTCACGATGATTGACCAATTATATTCCCACTTGCCTTCTTCTAATCCCAATTGTTATAAGATATCCAAAATAATTGCTGCTTGGATTTTGGTCTGCAATCGGAAGCATCAATTTTACGAAAATAACACTCGATGGTGCATTGACTGACTTCCGAGTTTGATGTGTTTAATTTAAGAACATGTCCAGGTCACGCATGCTTTCTGAAAGGGAAAATCATGAGGAATCTTCACAGACAAGAAAGAACTTTCGTTTAATTAAGTGAATCCTAACTATTATAAAATTTTATAACTCCGCGAAAAAAATAGAAAGTAACGAGTTTTTTCATGCCCAAATACGTTGAATACACGTATTCATAGTAAACAATAAGGTTGGGGTAAATGAACTTTGCCCCACAGGATCCCATAATTTTTAAACAGATCGCCTCTGTTCTGAAATTTCAAAAGTGATCCTTTCTAAGACAGTTTTAAGTAACCATACACATATTTTCGAGTTATGTTTTTATATAAAAAGCGAATGGTAAATGACGAGTACTTGAGAATTGCCCATTTTCAAGTCTTTGAGGGGTTGATTTTCCCCACCACGATGCGTTTAAGTAAAGAACATTTCTGGGACACTTGCACCGGGAGGGACGAGGAGATTGCTGTTCGTTATATATAAAAAATGTGAGCCGTTATGCGCCAGATCCCAACCGTTCTACTCCAGATCCCAACCGCCTGAACGCGTTGAGTTTCCGAACACGTCCCGGGTTCTTCTTTAAGCGCGTGATTTGTGGAGGAGGAGGAAGGAGGTGTTTGCCCACTCAGGAATCGTTTTCCACTTGTGAAAGTGCGGCGGTGATAACGCCGGCCCTCGTGGGACGGCCATTTTGCGACGTAAAAGAGTGAATCATGAAGGAGGAGGGAGCGAGAGCTAAAACGTGATACCCAACGTGCACGCGCTGCCCCGCGTAATGCCCGGGCCGGACCCCAGGGGACCGAAGGACAAGTCACTCAGCTCTCAAAGTGCTCCATTTTGCTCTTCTTTAATATTTCATGAAGCCCCTGCTTACGGTGAACTAGCCTGCGAAAATCACCTTGCTTTCTTGCTCGTTTGCTCGGCTCGATGAACGTAGCTTTTTTTTTCCTCTCTTTTTTCCGATATTACTCCACTTAAGAGGGTCAAAAAGCACGTACTCGCCAGCAATAGTCGAAATTTCGGATCCATACCAAAGACAAAATAACTACTATTGGTCGGCGTATGCAAAAAAATTGTTTTTAATAATTATGTACGCGCGTATTTTGGAAAAATTGTATTTTTGTTAATTTCTTAAAGAAAAGATTTCTTGATGTTTCGGGATGAAGATTTGTATCGTTTTGGAATAGTTTTTTTAGAAACATTTCCGCCATGACTGGCTTAGTGCAACTACATGTAGGCTACATTTAATCAATTAAGGCTGCTTATTTTTTTATATTTTTATATAAAACTTGAAAATTCTTTCTTTCATTTTCTTAAAATGAACTTTGAATGAATGCGAAAGATTCTAACAGAATTTTTTCGAATCTTTCATAACGAAAGATGAAATTCTGTAAAATTAATAGTACTTTAAAGAGGGTTGAATCTCACCGCAAAAGGGCAATAATCGAAAAAGTTTGAACCCTTCCTGAAAACGAAATTGTCTTATGATTTTCAACATCGCGGACATGGGGTTTTCTGTTCTTTTAATGTGGGCCTGTTGAATATTCTTGACTTTTAAGGCTTAGGTACACGTCAAAGTACTTTTGAAAAACTGTCGACCGATTTCGTGCCACAACTTCGCTTTGCTAAGGAAACTTTGATAAAACATTTTCAAGTCGCTCGCTCGCAAGGTGCACGTATCCGTGTCGCCGCTTGATGGATGAACCCTCGTCCTGGCATTTTTCCGATTTTCGTTAATCAAGTTTTGTCCTCCACCCCGCGAGTTAATTAAGTCGCGTCTTCTAATTATGCCGGATGTTTCGGCGCGTTATTTTTTCCCCCATCTTCTTCTTCTTCTTCTTCTTCAATTATTTGCCATCGATTGCGTCGGACATTTTGCCTTTATTTGCATCGCCCCGCGCTGTTGCCATTGTGGCGAACACCTCGGATTAGGCGCATGGGTCCAAACACCCAATCTCACGTTGAATGAATAATCGCGCGGCTTACAGGCGACTTTTTTTTCGTTCCGTTTTCGTTATGCTATTCACTTCGGATTTGGCGGCTTTATCTTCTTAAAATGCGCCGTTTCTGCTCGCTGCTCCCTGAAGCCCAGATAAATTCGTCGGCATTTTTCTGCCGAACGTCTCGGCTTAATCTCCGATGTTGTCGCAGCGTCCCCCGGTGGCCGTTTTTGTCGCATTTTCACGTTCGGCCGGGTCAAATCTTAATGGGTTTTCCTGGTTTCGGCAATCTCTTCCAACCCGCTGGCCCCCGTAGACCTCCGTACGGACAAAGGCTACGGGTCTCCGTATGCAATAGCCGTTATTCACGCGCATTTTCATTTTCGCAAAGTTTTTTGGCATGCAATATTCTGTATTTTTATACAAAAATACAAAATACAGGTGGAATTGTGTCGTAACTCAAATCGGATCAAAGATTGTTGCATAACATAGTGCAAGTTGACGACGGGATCGTCACTGTATTGGATAAAAAAACAAGTATTTGTGAAGTTGTTTAATATTTGAATAATCTTTTGTGTTTGAGATTACTCGTGCAAAATCTGTGTTTATGAGTTCGAAATGCACATTTGGCGCTTGCCCCTGTTTGCTGGCAATCACTGCGCGCAGCTCGGTTAGCAGTGTTTGCCCACCTTTGTTGCTCAACAACGTTTCGTAGCGAAATGTTAAGACGTGTATAAACAATACTTTTTTATAGTTGTAAATATATTGCTCAATGCAGTTTATGGTGGATAGTACTTTTGTAGAGATACAAAGGTAATTTCATGATGGTGGAATGTCGTTTAAGAGGGTGTCTCCAAGGTATCATCTCTATGGGAATTGTTTGTAAGATGGTTTTAATCATAGTTTTCGAATATTTCTTATGAATACATGAAAATAAATGACTGGAAATTGGAAATTTTACTTTTATTTTCACACGCGATAATTTTAAATGAATTAGAAACGCGGTTTTTATTCTTAAAATGCGTGCCACATGAAGTAAGTAAAACTGAAGTTTTTCTTAAATAATGTTGTAGTATAATATGAGGGAAATCTGAAAAATGTGAGATTATCGATTCCTGTTAATTCATTTCGTTATTTGCTTAGAATAATATTGTTCGAAAATATTATTTAAATTTAGGGAAATTTCAGACGATTTTAGGCGTATTGGAAACGTGAAGGGCAGTTTTTTATATATTGTTTTCGTAAATTGGATGAATTTTTTCCCGAGATATTGTTGTTGAAATTGAACCACAAAGACACCCTTTTAAAGGTTATAAGAGCGCATTTAAGGGCATGGGCTCCGAATAAAAGGAGGGAAGCGAAAGCGAATCTTCATATTTTCCGTAAATGGGCCATAAATTGGTTTGCTTATCTGGAGCCTAATTGGGTTTTCCTATATACCTAATCGAATTAGATTTCTGAAAAGATTGGATTTTTAATGGGAAATTGCGCGCGTACGCTCTTGAATTATTATTACGGAGGTCATCGGGGTCGCCAATAATATTCTACGCGCGTTTTCTCCCAGAATGCCGCTAGGGGCGAACGTGTTTCTTCGGTCAGATTCATGGGTTTAGTGTGTCGGTCCTAAACATAACCGTGACGTTTCGCGTCTAAAATCGGTACTTTCGTACTGCAATTCCTCGGTGGCCGCCCTCGCAGTTAATCGAAGCGCCATCGTCATCATCTTCATCATCATCATTTTACATCATCATCCAATCTCTTCATTTCGGTCTCAGAGGAGCCTCGGCTTAGCATCAACCCGCTCTTTCTCCTCTACTTCTTCTTCGCTAATCAACGTTCTTCGACGGTCCGAGGGATCTGGACTCTCCATCAGGCAAACTGACGGATCTGGCATCGAGGCGAACGGCCCAAAGGAGCGCCGAGATTGCTTTTAAAATTCGATCATGAATAGCCGAGATTGAACTGGAAAATTCAATAGCGCTTTTTTAAATCGTTCTGCCATCGAAGGACCAGTGATGTTTTCCTTGGCAAAATTCGATTGGAACCTGCTTTATTTTTTGGCAAAATACGCGCCCCGGGTCGCGACTCTGGATACTTGGCTGCATGGAAACCTTCGAATGGCCAATCCACACGTGTCAGGGGTTTTTTTTTACCTAAAGAATTCGATCGAAATACTTAGGGAAATTCGAAAAATACCTTACTGAAAATGAACTTCATTCCAGCGATGCTAAAATTATAATGCAAGTCAGGACACGTTTTTTAACCGGGTTTCGTGTCAGGTTTCATGTCCTTGTTTTAAACAGTGTTTCATGAAGGAATGTGTTAAAACACAAGTGACTTCCGAATACTGCATTTCAGCATGTCATTAAATAAATGACTACGGAAGCGTGTTAATTTCTTGAGCAGTGAAATACAAATTTCAAAATCAGTAAAATGCTAAAGGTGAAGAAAATTTTATTGCGCTACATAAGTGTCATTTTTAAGGTCGGCACTATTGTTACCAAGTAACAAGGTGCAACATTTTTTCATAAATTTTAATTCAGGTAAAAATTCATGTAAGTTTACCAATTAAAAGTATAAACAAATATGTTCTTTATTAACTTGCGGGACACCTTTTCTCTACGTGACCATGCATTTAATTTTTATGTTTTTTAAACAATAGTTGTTTCTATTTGGCCCTTTTATTTTTACATACTGTAGTTCAGACTATCTATTTTAACGTACGCATTTATTTCCGAAATACATTAGGTTTAAAGGTATAGCTTCAAAACGCATTTGTTTAGGAATGGTCATGGCGTGCCCAAAATGTAGTTGTGATCGAGTCGTCATTTTGACTTCAACCCCCCAAATCTGAATGATCTCGAGGGGCTCGTGCCGCCTTTTTTCTCGGTCCTTTCGTCTTCTCTAAATGCCTGTAAATGTTGGTTCGGCTTTTCCTAGTTCGCTATGGCGCGGCGCGAATTTGGCTCTTTGCCGGCTCCGTCCGCTCTGGGATTTCGCAGGTTGTAAGTTTGATAATTTTGATGAATTTTATTAATAACTTCATCTGGTTTTATTAGCGGCATCATCGGGGCCAGCGAGGGATGAGGGCGAGAGCGATCATCGCCTCGGCCCGTGATGAGCTGTTAATTTTTGGAGGGTAGGCCACTTGAGACCGGGGAAACTTTAAACCTTGTTATTGCACTAGATTAGGCTGGGGATTACCCCGCCAATGAACATTGGGCATTGGGGAGTTATCACCGTTCCGACGCTAATTTCTAGCGTCTCTTCGCTCTTTCTCGCACGCGTGAAGCAGCGAGAAGTAGTATGTGGTGCCTGAGCTCAGCGGGTAGGCGCATCATACTACACTACACTCCGCTTCACTTTAGGCCTTTCGGCGAATCGGAAGGGGCCGCTGGTTAATCAAAAGGCACGGCTCTTTTGACCTCCATTTTTCTTCGCGTTTTTAATTCCATAGTAATCAAACTTGCTTTCCTTAGCCCATCTGAGGAGTTTCCCAAGAGAGGATTAAAAGGGGCTCCAACAGTGGTCCATTTATTCTCTTTGGGAATTACTGGGTTTAGAGATTTTTCTTAAAACACTGTGTTAAGAAAAACAATATAAGAGAAACAATGTTTTCCTAAGTTTTAAAGAATTAAGTGATTGAAAATTTTGCATTTTTTCAATAACTGTACATCTGTTAATTTTAAAATAATTCATTTAAGCGTATCCCGTTTCTATATTTCTAGCTCCTTTTAAAGGTGTTCTAGACATGTTCTGAAACTAAGCGCATCATGGTGGAGAAAACGCGTGGGGGATTTAAAAAACTCCATTTAGATTTTGGTGATGAACTTATATGAATACTTTTTTTTAAAAAAAAAATGTTTTAATGTAGATTGTTTGTTAACAAACATGTTAGAAACGCTTTCCTCGCGTGTGCATGTAAATGTCTTCTCTGAAACAGTGAAGCAGATGTGCTTTCTCAGAACATCTATATTTAAAACATGTTAAGAGAAGCTTTCCTCGTGTATTTTACGTGAATACAAATTACGCGTTAGATATTAAATTTGGAGAAAATGTCATGACGTTTCTCAAATACGAGAAACGTAGATTTCACCAGATTTATGGATAGACCCGATTTTACATGGAAAATGTCCGATTTTTGGACGAGATTTTATGCAGAAAACACGTTCTTGTAACGCATGTTTCGTCTTGTCTGGAAAGCGTTTATTGGGAAAATAACGTGTTAGTTTCCAGCAGGAAGTAACACCTTTCGAACATGTCCTCTTCGCCATGGGCATCCAATTTCTATAGCGTGCATCCTGGTGCCCAACTCAAGAGGTAGGCTCGTGTTCGCTCTAGCTCGGCTAATGAGTTCCGAGAGCATGTTTAAACGTGCTTTTAACTATGCACTTTTAGACAAATAATGAGGCCATGGCTGAACAATTTGATGGGCCTCGTGTGAACGAATCCGAGCCTGTATAGTTGCGTATTTTTCTTTTTTTTTTGCGGTGCGCAATTTTACGGCTTTATGTATTATTGACTCGAAGATTGAACTGAATCTTGAGCATCTTCATTCTCCTATATGTTTTCCTCTTTTAAATACCTTCACATTCGCTCGCTCTCTTCATCCCGAATGCAGAGACGCTCGCTCACGTCGGACACCTGGGAATTTTTAATGCTATCGCATTGATGATACTCTTAAATTTTAATGTTGAATGTAAACTTATTAATAACGTTATTTGAATTTAATTTTCCGGCATTAGAGGCAGCCGGCAGGCGATAAAAAGTGAAATATAATGAAAACGCGGGCTGCGAAGTGAATGTTTATGCGTCCCTCAAGGAGCATTGGGAAGGCCAAGTGCCGGAGGATGCGCGATGCGAAGAGAGAGCTCCAAAAATCGCTCTTTTTGCATGTGCTTTTTTTTTTTGGATGAATCTCGAGTTTACATATTTTAATAAATTCGCGCCGAGCCTCTACGATGAGCGCCGCGACCGGAAGTGCCGTAGTGGTTTCGAGATAATGCGTTTTTGGGGTCAGGAGTGGGTTGTGACCTCCGGCTTGTTTTCGACTTGAGGAGATAGTTTGTGTAATTTTTTAACTATATGCTTTCAAAACTCAATACACAGACACGATCATGTACTTCTGGTGTATTCACTTCAAGAATTATTACTGCCCATTATGAACTGTTTTTCTTTAGAAGCGTTTAGTACTGCTTATTTGCTAATCAAGTCTTTTCCATATGACGCTTCAAGAACCTCAGATAAGAGCACATTAAGGACGTTTCAAGAGCATCTTTTTGTTCACTTTTGGAATCTGTTCTCTTCAAGAAATTAAGATACATGTATATGCACCAAGATTTCCCGATTCACGGCATGTAATTCAAAACATGTGATACTTACGCTTTAAAAACCTTTACGCGCTCCAAGATCCTCTGATATATGCTCTCCAGGAATCTCTGGTGAATGTACTCCAAAAATCTCTGATATATGCTCTTCAAGAACAGTACATGAACCAGTACAGTTGCATATACAGTACTAGTGACGTGAAATGAAATGCCGTTGATCAAATCCTAACTTTCGAGACCTGGAACCTTGTGACCAAAGCCTCTCTGCATTGCCGGTAAGCCCAGGCGCCGGGCAGCGTCCATTATCGGTTTTCCACCCGTCCTTTTTGATTTATTTTCTTCATCGTCGGCCATTTGGTAATCCTGGCGAGGCTCTCGGTCTGCTCGTGACAATTATAGCAGAGACCACGTCGTTTTAATTGATGTAGTAACTAACTGGCCAGAAGGAAATGGGCTGAGAAACAGCCGAGATTGGCTCTCTCGAACACGACAGTGGACACGGACTGAGATTATGGCCCGCAGAAATCACCCTCGTATACAACACTAGTACAAATGATCGTAGGCTCCCCTCCGCTCGAGGGTCCGTTTATTGTACACGAGAAAGGATGGCTGTATCGGTGTGGACACGATGACCATCGAGCTTCAATGTATATTAGGAAAATACGTGATTAGGCATGCGAATGAAGCGGCATTTATTAATCAGTTCTATTCTAGTTATCACCATTTGCACTATATCAAGAACCGTTTGAATTTTTCACTTGTATTGTTTAATTGTGTTAAATTAAACAGTAAACCAACTTTATAAAAATCATAAAATGGTTATTTGTTAATGGAATTTAATGGAAATTTGTTCACGTTCTTTTTTAATGACGTAATCATTCAAATTTGTCTTTCAAAATGGCGTTCACTGAAAAAGAAAGAATTAAACTGCGATAAGTTTTTTGCGTAAAACGAAAAATTACAGTACTAGGCAATTTTTGAAAGTTTCCAACCCATGTACAAATTTTCATTAAATTCCATTAACAAATAACCATTTCATGATTTTTATAAAGTTGGTTTACTTTTTATTGGCCCACCCTGTAGAATTTCTAAAGCATCTACACAAGTTAACTTTCTCAAGAATTACTTTTAAATGTTTTTTAAAAAATAGTTTAACCCGTTCACGTAATGGTCACTCTGTAAGTTATTTTCAGACTTCTGGAACACCCAAAAACGCGTATTTTAAAACACAATGTGTAACAATAATGGAACAAAAACACTATTTTTGTGTTTTATGTTCCAAATATCCTTCAAAAATGTGTTTTAGCATCCATGGAATGCTAAAATGATTTGGAACACAATGATTGTGTTCCAAATCAAAAATGCGCTCCAAAAATTGGATGCTAAAACACATTTTTGAAGGAAATTTGGAACATGAAAACACAAAAATAGACTGATTAGTGTTTCTGTTACAATATTGTTACACATTGTGTTTTAAAATACGCTTTTTGTGTGTTCCAGAAGGCTGAAAATGACTTACAGTGAGCTATGTAGATGGCGCATTTTGAAATTTTGGAGAAGTTTTTAAATTAGTTTGAATGAGCGCCTGAAAAATTTAACATGATAAAAACCCCAATTCCTAGTTATATTTCCATACATTATCTAAAGAAAGAGATGATGTTGAATTTCCATTTTAATTTTACGCTTTCAAGAGCCTTCAGAAAATTCCTTAGTGGATGGACCTAAAAATACACCCTCGTAACCCTTTCGTGCCTAGAACTCATCATACCGTCCCACGGGATAAAAGCAAATAATTTGGATACAAAAGGGTTAAGTATGCCGATATCCTATCGAGTTTTTGCTGTTTTTTGCCATCGCAAGTGCTCGCTGCACGCCAACCAAGATGGCGGCCTAGGATGCTGAAGCTGAGTCTCCTCAGTCGTCATCTTGGTTTATAATAAACGGGCGTCTCGCTGAACATCCTGTACAATTAAAAATTAGTTTTTTTTCTTATCAGATCCAATCAATGCCTCGCTAATTTCTTTTTTTTTTAAATATCGATGCGCGCATGCGTGGACGCGTTTTCCAATTTGCATCGATTGAGCGTGTATTTCGAGTGTGTATATAAAGCGGAGCAGCTGCAGGGCCATCCAACCTATTAGGGCATTAAATTTGGGTGTGGTTGCGCGCCGCTCTCTGACGCGTCATTATCTTAGGTGTTTCATTGTGCCGCATTCATAATGGATGAAGTGCGGGCAGGTGAACGGGGGAGGTAGGTGGAGCTGTATGGCGAACCTAATGGCCCCATAAATCGAAAACAAAAGCTTTTGCTTTTTTTTTTTGTTTTGTTTTTTCAACCCGCGCGCGCGCGTTGCGCATCATTATCATTATCGTCATCGTCGGTTATTTTTAATAAAGGGCTGTATTTGCATACCACTCATTTCCATACGAGAGCGCCTAATGGTAATGACATCGTTGGGAGCGCCACCCCCTTTCCGCCGCTAGGAGGCGCTCCATTGGTGATCTACAACCCCATACCTGAAATGCCAACCATTATGATTTTGTTTTAAGGAAGAATTTTACTTCCGGATTTATTTTCCCTTTTTTGAGTATGATCATCTAGCTGGAGTTAATTAATTACTATTTAAAAAATCATACGTTTTTATCAGTTTTTATTTTAAAAAGAACAACTAAGTATGCTCTAAAAACGATTGTAATGTAACGGAGATTTTTTTTCCAAATCTTTGCTCTTGCGATTTTACAATGTTTCCTACTGTAGGTTTAATTGTAAAGTTTAAATTTTAATAAAAACGAATATAGCTTCAGATATACTGCGAGTGGATAAAGTGGAATTCTATCATAAAACTAAAAGTATTATAATTTTTAGCATTGCTGGTACGGAGTTATAGACTTTTCCGAATCCAGAATAAGTTGCTTTATAATTGTCTACAAAAATTACGTGTGTTATGATGTCGAAGCCATCAATATATCATTTTTATACTAAACAATTTTGATTTTTGTATCGGGAAATCTATAGTTTCACCGTGCTGCAAAAGCAAAACCATACAAAATATTTTTACATTCTGCAAAAACACGCAAGTGAAAACTCAGGAGGAAAGAACGTTTCCGGTTGTGCAAATGCATCTTGAATTTGTCTATACACTGCACAAGCGCTAGTCTGAATCTAAGATGTAATTGAAAGTGTATATATTGGTAAATAAACGGTATACATATGCTGCCGTGTTATCAAGTTTTCAAGAGCTATTCGTTTCCCGTCCTGCATGGACATGTCTCGTTTCCAAAACGGAGGACTGGTCGTTTATGTGGACCCCATTTCCCGTTATCGCCGTATCATGGAGCTCGCGAAGTTTATTTTTTTCTCATTTCGCAAAAAAAATAACCTCCATTAAAGGAAAATGGCGCAAGGACGGAAGTAGATTGACGTCGGTCCATTTATTTCTAACGAAGTGTTAAATGGGCGTACGGAACAGTGGCGACCCCTGACTCGGACGCCTCATTGAACTCGAATAGGAGAGGGTTGGTGGGGGTCACTTCACTCAATCGCCAACTGCTGCTACTTCCGCGATAGCGTGCCACTCGCATTATTATTATCATCATAGTATTAAATTGACATGAGCGACTGACGCGCCACCTTGTTTCGTGCGTTTTTGCTTTTCTCGTGGCGAAAGGCAGCGACTCGGTTCCATCGTCACGTGTCTGACATGTTTGTCGTTTCTATTTGCGAATAAGACCCATGCATATTTTATTCGTGGCGTTTATTTAACATCCGAACTGCGGATGTATCGACTATTTGGTGAGTAAACAAGCGCCGTCACATACGTTTACTCTAAAAGGTGATTTCTCGCGTCATCGCGCATTTCGATCGTTTGTCGGGTGCGATTTTTGCCGGAATTTGAGGAATTTTTACGTCCTGTCATTTCGAGAGACTTAACGGGTCGGGTGAATCACGGGATAGAGCGGATTCCAATTGATCGGGACACATCGACCATTTTTGACCAGATTAAGTGGCTGCCCCAATTACACCCGCATTTTACGTTTGGTTAGGGTTCGTCTTAAAACATTTACCATTTTCATTTTTACCGCCACCTATACTGTATAAGCAGTACATGTATAGCATCCCATTAGGCTAATTAGCCGTTTGGCTTGACAGCCTCGACCGTAGGGGATGGCTAAATTAAGCGTTTTCACAACAAGCAAGCGGCGCTCTTGGACACTATATATAGTGCCATGCACCTGATGAGTTTTACAGTTATCTGATGCGCCGTTTCTGATACTCTGAAAACTCCAGAAAAATGCTGAATAATCTCAAAGAATGCGTATTGCAGGCGCTTACCACTAGGCGTACACTAGCGCCACCAAGTGGGATAAGAATGCGGCATGCCTTTTAAATGAAAGCGCACACAAAGAAAGCTTAGCCGAGCCAGGCTGAGCTAACAAGAAGCGCTTATAAGCACTGCTTATAACTGCTGGAAACCCGAAAGCAGATTTTTAAACACAGAGTGGCACACAGATCACTATTGGTCAAAAGTGTAACCATGCACATATACTCGATGCGCATGTGCAAGTTTTTACTCGGAATGTTTCACCTAACAACGCATGCAGTGGCGCCACCAAGCACACTGACCATCACGCTGATATCAGCGTACATTGTGCGCCCCAAAGCTGGAAACAAGAAGCTGAAATAAGCACGTCGAAAGTAAGCATTCTTTGTGCTCGCACCCAATTTTCCGACATTTTAAGCGCTCGCCCAGGCGCAGGTTTTCCAAAATGGCGTCTATTCCCTTGATTTCAACTATAGCAGTTTCAGTCGAAACGCCAAAAATCATCTGCTGAAATTAGTGGAAAATGGCCGCATCTTAAGCGATGTAGAATCAAGAGCTTAGATATCCACCGGAAGTCTGAAGTCGTGGTTCGGAGGCTCACCCACGCATGCACGCACCCTGTATATAAGATCTGCAGTTCGTGGCGCAAATCCCCCTAGACGCCTCGATTATCGGAAGCAACTTGCTTAAATTTGGAGTAAAATATTTACCGTGTCACTCTTAAGCAATCGACATTAGAAAACGAACCTTAAATAAGAAGAAGAAGAAGAAACGCTACTCGCTCCGAATCTGGATTCAGTTTACAAATGCATCGATAATGCCGTTATTTGACGGCGCTGGAGATAAGCGAGGAAGTGAGGGGAGGAAATGCGAGACGACGAAAGGAAATAATCTTGCAGGAATCGAGCGTTTAGCGTTATTTGACTTACACGCACCAGATATACTTAAGACAAGGCCGGAAAAAATCGAAACACGTTCACTCCCAACTGGCCTTCGCACGATGATAACGGAGAGGCGAATCGTGCGGGACTGCGGGACTGCGAACATGCGCTCTGTTGGGAATGGCCAAAACCCTGGAGATTACTGTATTATAGCCTACTGTACGTATACAGGTATAGAATTCAAAAATCTCAGTCTGAGGATGGCGTCGAAAAGCAATGGAAAATCGCGAAAAATCCCTTATACAGTCGAACCTCGTTAAGACGAATCTCGAGGGACGTCAAAATTTGTTCGTTTAAGTCGTATATATAGTTTGTATACTCAGAAAAACATGACTTAAGACTATAGGAACTAACTCATCGAAGTTAGGATGATTCTACCCCACGTATACTGTATATGTGAATGGGAAGGTGCTGCAACTTTTATAGAGGAATTCCCCCGTTATTACTTACCTTCTTTTCACATTGCATGAAGTTTGTTTCAAAGCTCGAATAGTACTCGAGATCTCGAAACTTTTTTTTAGACGAAAATTCGTAATATCCGAATTAGGAATTCGTCTTAAACGAATAGCATAAGTCGCCCACGCTGGAAATGAGTTCGTACTTTCATAAATTTGATATTTTCTATATACATGTATTTGTTGCAGAATTGGAAATTACGTACATGTACAGTATATGCTCTATGATAGAGCTGGATGTGTTTTGCGTTGAATTTCCGATCACATCGGCTGGATTCGGCAAACGGTTGATGGATAGACCCATTTAAATGAGCGCAGAGTGGGAAAATCATTTTGCACTTTAGGACGTTCTTCTATAGAATGAATTTACGTATACCGAGAGAGTCATCTATTTGGGGCGATGTCATTAACTCCTTGTCCCCTCCATCCCAATTATTTTCCCATCGTCCTCCCTCCTGTCATTTGGCCCCGATTCTGGGCCTACTTTTGATTCGCTGATCCGGGATGCTGCTCTAGGATGCGATTCATTAATCAGCTGGATCCCTCGCTCTCTCTGTTTTCCGTGGTGCGTGACCCGCTATTACGAAGGTTGATTTTCTGACTCTGGTCCCTGGTGGATCCGTTCCGTAAGGGTGACGATGCTCGTCGTTATGCCTTTTACAAATTAAACGTGGCGGACTGCGTTGGATATACTCGGGTTTCACGTCGAAGCGACACCTCGCGGAGTAGTATTACAAGTTGAGCATCCCAATTCCGAAATGCATCAAATTCTGGATCTTTATGACTGAGAAAGTGGCACCTTTGCTCGATGGTATGCCTACAATGTTCATAGAATATGACAAATTGACTCTACCTTCAGATCGTGTGTACTGTACTTGACAGTTAACTGAGTTAACTTGACCTGTATACTGAGGTCTCACTACATGTATAGGCATTCGTTCCAGTTTTCTGATGGGACAGTTGTGTCGTTCCAGATTTCAAATGGAATTGGAATTTCGTTCTGTTCTTCTGATGGAATGGGTCTGTCTTTCCATATTTTTAATGGAATAGTTCTGTCGTTCCATATTTCTGACGGTATTGGACCTATAGTTATTGCAGATTATATGATATAATCGTGTTGAATTGACTCGAACTGAGGGACTCGGATCCAACTGTATATAGGTCAGTTCCTATGGTCATTGTCGCGATTCGAATCGGGAGCGAGATAGATTCCTATAACGAGTTGAAAGTGTTTCGTCGTTATGCCAAATTTTCGTTGTTATGACAGCTTCGAAGCGAGTTTTTTTATATAATTTTTTAAAAGGCTATAGGTGTGTGTGTATACGCGCCTAATGTAAAAAAGCTTTTAATTATAATCGTATAATACGTTTGTTTTTCCGCCCGCCCCTTGCATCCCTGCAGCCAAATTCCCCACGGTCCATAGCTGGAGCGTTGTTGCTTCGTAGCGGTTCGTGCTGCGCATGCGCACCCCCTTTGCGGCGCTAATTTCCCGACATTTGCCAACACGCTGTTCAATTATCATACGGGCAATGATTTTTAATGGTTTCGAATCATTCATTTCTGCCATTGGCAATGACGGCATGCAGCGCCACCTGCGCTATAACGAAAGGGACGCATTCATTCCATTTCTCGACTGTTTTTCGGATCGATAATTCCTCAATCGGAACACCGTTTTAAAAGTTGCCCGACTGCGAACAAATTGGAAATTCACCCCCTCAACGCCTTGCACCTAAGCTTACGCCATTTTTACGAACTGTGTTAGCTAAATTGAAAATGTGCAATTTGTACTGCTATTATAGCAATATTATTTTTATTGTAACTATATGTTTACGGTTATTTTCAATTTTGAAATCGACGTTAGTAAAAAAGCATTGGACAAATGTGGACTTGATTTTCGGACACGCCTTAAATAGCCTAAAATTTTGCAGTATACGGTAATTTGCTTCGTTGTGCCCGCCCTTTGACATGGTTTTATTTCATCGTCTTATCCCTAATAATGAATATATTACATCGGTTATTTCCAATGTCATCTCCATATGTTAAACACAAACTTTATATATGTTATACGTTATTAAACGCGTTGATCTGGGTTTTGCGAAGTATATATTTTGCGCAGTATATATAGGCTACAGTAAATTGACGTCCGCAAAACCAACACGCTATACTTAACGCTCAAGGTCGCGCTGTTTTCAAACCCATTTATAATAAATTCCTTTTGCACATATGATTTCAGGAAAGTCAAATTAGATTCGCAAAGCTTCCGATTGAGTACGCCTATTATACGGTGGCATACCATAAACAGTGCTGGATTAACTTATGGACTGAGAGGACTGCAATCCAGGGCCTCATAATCTAAGGTCTCCTCTATTGTAGTTATTAAGAATTATACATTTTTAAAACGATATTTTTATCAATGCTAAAATTTCGGCCATGTTTTATTCTATTGGCGTAGATAAAGACGAAAACTATACTGTATATTGGCTTTGTTTTTAATGATCAGATGATATAAAGATTAGCCTCGGACCTATACCAAAGTCACCTAGCCCAGGGCCTAAAAAGGAAAAGTCAGGGAACTTGAAAATGCCCTGGAAAAGTCAGGGAAGAATAGTTTATTTTGAAAAGTCAGGGAAATTCAACGCAGTCATGGCGATCCAAAAGTAATACTTTTATAAGGTTAACTTAGGGCCCATTTTCCGAGTAGCAATTTGCAAAAAAATTTCCTCATTTTTGGAGTACAGATTTGCAAAATTTTTCGCGTTTTCCATGTACAAATTTGCAATTTTCCATGTTTTCGGAGTATTAATTTGCAAAATTTTAAAAAGTTTACCGAGTGCAAAATCTGCAAGTTTTCCACGTTTACCTAGTGCAAATTAGCAAAATTGTCCACGTTTTCCGTGTACAAATTTTCAAAATTCTCTAGGTTTACCGAGTGCAAATTTTCCACATTTTCCGAGGGCAAAATTGCAAAATTTCCAACTTGTTCCGATCACAAATTTTCAACATTTTCCGAATACAAAATTTTCGCCCCTTTTCTATGTTAATTTTCAAAATTGTCGTTAGTAAATTTTAAAAAAAAATATTTTCCAGTACATGTCAATTTTTCACGTTGTCATTGGTCAGGGAATTTTTAAAACCTGGAAAAGTCAGGGAAGTTGAAAATGAAATTTCTGGGGGAACCCTGTAATCCGGTACTACTTATAATGTTCAGTGAATGTAAATTTTTAATATGTTAATAATATGGGGTACTCGGACAAACGTTTTGTAAATCGCACCATGACAATCGTGAAGTCACGTATAAAATATAAATTAGCGTGTCAATTTTACTTCACGATTGCCAAAGTACAAATCGCAAATCTTCTGTCTGAATACCCTATTGTCTGGAATTCGATTTCGCGAAAGCGCTTTTCATATTGAACATTTTAAATTGCGACGCACCCGGTATTACAAGCATCTAGCAGCGCCACCTACGGCCTGCGGAACGCATTTGTTCGTGAACTCGAATTTCAAGTTTTACACTTGTTTCGTCGAGCCGTTAATTTGATCGATTTTTTGAGCGGATTTTATGAGTCGCCCCGGCAAAGTCGACAAATGAACGTATCGTTTTTGATGGTCGTGGATTATTATTAGTTGGCGAAAACCTCTTAAATAAGCCGAGCTAGCGTTTCGCCTGACGACCGAACGTTTCAATCTATACAGATTAGTAGCTTTCGTGATGGGCGCGCGTACCAAAAGAAAAGATGGGATGAAAAAAAATAGCGACTCGTTCATTTGATTAAGTAATGAATTTAAATTTCTTCCTATCCATTAGCAACAATAATGGCTCACTTAGGAAGTTGTTCGGAAAGGCTCGAGCCCTCCGGTAATTGGTTTAGCGAACGGTTCATCAGTTCGCCAACTAATCAACCGCCGACGCAATTAGTGGCGAATTTTCAAACAAAAGGCATGCGCTGCACTCGATCGTCGAACTTGTTTTTTTCTGGAAAATAAATAATTTCCTAGAATTTCCCATTGTTCACAAAGTTCTTGAAAGCATATGTACATGTACAAGCGTGGGTGTGTGTGGGTTGGACGATTGTTTCTCATTTCGCATTCTCGTGGATAATCCCATTTATACAAGTGTCCATTTCCTATTTAAGATTATATTAAGCCAAATGAGCATTATAAGAACGACATATCTGACGTAAATGACGTTATATATCCACGAATTAAAACTTGCTTTATCTCCAAATGAAAAATGTTAGGTGATTATCACTTCTGAAGCGGAGGTATGATATAATAACGATGTCCCTTAAGTCATTCATTTAAGAAAATAGTGGACGTTTTGAGCTAGTTATTCTAAAAATTCTGTTAATCTTTTTCTAATTATACGCCGGACTTAATGCGACACCCTGTAGATTATTGCATAGAATGATGTAAAGATTGACAAGTGCATGTTCGATATCGACAGATGCTTCTATTTAAAATTTTAAAAATATCCAAATTATTGTTTGAGAAATATAAATGGCTGGATTCAAATGAAAAGGATCAGAAACAGTGGAACGTGATTTGAATAGCCGTTGTGAATTATACATTTAATATCATATCTGAAAGCTAAATTGATTTAAAAATATTTACATCGTAAACAAAATCGTAACCAACAGTTATTTAAAAAAAACGCTCATTTCCCTTTGATTTCTTGACGTCAGCGCCCAACATTTGTAAATTTCAAATACTTTCAACGTGTTATACATACACGATTTCACGGCGACACATCAGCGTCTCTCAAATTTGGAGTTTTGGTCAGTATGGCTTTCGAAGAAGAAAAGAGCAGGAAAACTGGACGTCGTTTATGAACGGTCCTCGCGCGTCTTTGGACAAGAAAGGCGTCTTATTATGAATATGCTAAGAATGTTTTCGGCGTTGCTCGGGCACCGTAGGCGTCTATCCACGTGCACGCGTATATCTCTCGCCATTAGCCCTCACCCCATGCATCCCGAAGTAGGGGATTTCCCTCGGGGAATTCCCCGTTTGCAAAAATATGCATTGAAATGGCTCGCTCGGTCCATTTTTCTCCATCACGTCTCGTCTGGCCCCTCGCCTATGGAAGCAGCAGCCATTTTCTTGGCGTCTGATTAGCGCAGGGAGGGCGCAGGTGAGATGGGTAATTGTTCTATGCATGTTAAAACAGCCGATGGGGGGATGATTCAATTTCGCAGCCAGAGTCCAAACCCGAGGCGTACGTGTATGCGTAATGGCATACGCTATCCGAAGGGGGGGGGGGACGTCGAACTCACCGTGCATCTTCCCAATGCGATGGGCCAACGCCACGGAGATGGATTATGCATTATAGATACGGATGGAGATGGCTTTTTTTCTCTACTTCGTCGCTTCTGCCAGCCAGATGAGCTTTATGGAGGACCCTCCCCCTTGGAATAAATGATCCCAAAAATGGCATTGCGATGAGAGCATTAAGAAAAAATCTCCGAATGGTCTTTTTTTTAACCCATCTATAGAAAAATCTTTGAATGGTCTATAGGCCGAAGAGAGATTTAGTGTCCGGCATAGTCGAGGGGTCAGTCGGTGTTTAGGGGCATAGTTGCACTATGTGCGAGGAATGAACCTTGCGCTGGTTCGTAAAATAGCAAGCTCCTAAATAGGAATGGTATTAAAAAACAAAACGAAAAATGCACTCTGAACTTACAACGTTTCGTAAAAACGTTTTACGTTAATGGAAGGTGTGTAAAAACGAGAGTCGACAGTATTATAGTTTTTAACTGCAGGTATGGGTTTGGAAACCATCTATGATTTTTCATAATGAAGGAAGGACTTCGTGTAAGGATTGGGAAAGTAGTTCAGAAAGTAGTTCAGACGGGCGCAATTACTAAAATGCACGGACAAATTCATAATAGAATTGAACATCGAGCGTAATTTCTTCTTTCAAAAAAATGCTGAGACAAAACCCATCAAAGGTCTAATCTTAAAATTACTATTAATGGGGGGAAGGGGAAACAATTAAAGTATAAAATAACAAAAATAAAGCCCCGCTCGCAATCGGTCCGGCTCGCAGCATTTGGCTCGTCATGGCCGTTGTATGGAATGCTGTCCAGATTAGAGGGGTGGTTCATACACGACGCAAAATCGAGTTTGCCACTAGATTGTGGGGGAGGATGAGGGTTGACTGCTGGAGAGTGGCTTTGAGGTGGCGTGGAGCGGGGAGAGGAAACCCCAGGAAAAATGCAAGTTTGATAATGACAGATTGCGAAATAGACAATAGGCGAACGAAACAGATGAGGCCCATCAACCTCCCAATATGTTACGTCGCCTCGGCATTGTTATATCGCCAACCAGGGCTGCATATAAATTGGATGCAATTGCGATATGAAGCTGCCATGTTTTCCATTTTTTTTCTTCAATTCGATTGAAAAAAGGAAAAAAAAAAAAAAAAAAAAACGACGAAAATTCGCCCCCGCGATTTTTCAGAAACTAAAATAGGCTCGTTTGTATAGCGACGATAAATTTGCATGCGTATACGCGTCGCTATTTATCACGCCTTGCGTATGGCCTCCTCATCGACTCTCGTCTCGTGTGCGAGAGTTTATGACAATACGTGCAACTTATAGTGCCTTGTGCAGAGCAACGAAACATGTTTCAGTTTCTTGAAAATGACGACGAAACATGTTTCTGTACAACGTCTGCTGAAACACTTTGGACTCGTAACAAAATGGATTAACCATGTGTTAAACGAAATAGGCAGACGACGTCACCCAAACAAAAGTCAAAAAACAGACCCTAGCGGCCAGATCCGTTTCCTAGAAAAATTTGTGTGAAACATTTTTAAGAAACTGTTGCGGAAACCCTGTTTCGAAACATGCTTTTGCAAAGCATATACGCGGGCATGTTTCAAGTCATTTTAATTTTAAATGAATTAAAATTTACATTTTAATTTGAAAATTGGGGTCTGGTGATCAATACATGCAACGGTTAAAAATTAAATTTGTATTTAAATATAAAATTAACACGTAGCAAATTTTAACGAATAAAATTCTTTATTTTAAGTTTTTATTTGGGTTCGTTAGCTATATCGCAAATTATAAAAAACTATTTCATATATATCAAACTATCTTTAACTCTCTTAATTTAAAAGTGATCTTTACGATCACTCTTTTAATTAATTTGATTCGTCCACCTCTAATCGAGCCAGGTTTTCGCTGAATTTTTCATCCGCAACCAATCAATTTAGTTTTCTGCAAAAATTTTAATCTTCGTTTGTATTTGCGTCTGGTGATGTTTTCGCCTTAGACGTGCGCCTACGCGTCGCCTTTGACCTAATTACGTCGCGTCCCAGGCGTCGTTAGCATCAATCAATCGTTTACAGTCGTCATGGGAGCTTGGGCCTAATTGGGAAGCCGGCTGCCCCTTGCGTCTAGGCAAACCATGACGGCACGAACGCTGCGCTGGAAAGCCCAGGGGCATTCGACCTTGCGCCACGTCGGAATGATGTCATTTCCGGTATGGAATGACACTTTTTAAACACTACTGCTTCCCTATCGTCCACGCAGTGTCTATTTCTAACGACCCTCTCCCTTGAACGTCCACGTGTCAAGGATCCAAAAAAAATGAAATACAGTGAAATAAGTGTTTTTAAGTCTGGTCTGTTAGAGTTAGTGCGTGCAGTACTTATCGAAAAAGATGACCATATCGGGGTAAGAGCATTTAAGCAGACATGAAGTCGTTAGATTTTCTATTAATGTTCATTGAGTATAGTTTCTGGTTTAGTTCGTTAATAGGCCGCTGAGCGAAAGCGCCATCAGACTGCTAGGTCTGATGACATGGAAAGCAAGTTGGAAGGAACATAGCCGAAAACACGTCGAGAGAAACACTTTGGGAGAATCCGAAAACCGCGTCGCAAACACGTTGGGAGAAACACAGTATAACCCACATTCGAAAAAGATAATCACTTCAAAAATACATTTGAAAATATGTTTAGATTGGGACACGTGGATTGTATTTTAAAATAAATTTTGGAGATGCATTTTAACAGTAAACGCATAATGTATTTTGTCATGTTCTACGTGTAGGCTACTCTAATCTATACATATGCATGTATTTTCAAACGCATTTCTTTCCAATGTAGCTAAAATGTGGCACAGCAAACACTGAAAACGTGCTGAAAATTGGAACATGTGTCACTCTTTATATGTCCCCGGAATCTTCGTACTTTTATCGATATACTGTATAGGCATAAACTGACCACGTACGGTTTCGTTGCTTACTCCCCCTATTGCGCAAAGTCTGTCCGGAAGTCTCTTCGCAGTCTATACAGGCGACAGTGCTGCCTCACGCCCGTTCTTTATGGGCAGCCCCCCGCCTGAAAATCGCGATGTCGCGACGAGCCAATGGCTAGCTACGAAACTCGGGAGAGTGAAAAAAAAAAGGCATTAGCAATCCAAAGTGATAAAAAGTCAATTTTGCATCGTTTCTTGGCGAAATCGTCCGTATAGAGAGCAGAGCTATAGGAGGCGTCGCACTTAGCGTCGGCTTTTGTCGCTGCTCGCTGCTTGCTCGTGCTATTCGCTGAATCTTTCATTCCCGAAATGGGGAAATTGGGTGTTCGCACGTCCTCTATTTTCGGCCGGGCGTTAAATCGATTTCTTCTTGACTGTTGAATTGACTCGAGCGCAACGCCCAATTCGCGTAGGTGTTGGCAGCTCTGAGTCGGAGCTGAAAGATGAGGGGGATTTGAGGAGGGGAGAGGGACACCTGAAGTGCATTGGGGCCCATTGTGCCAACGACGATGGCGTTGTTTGGGTTCCAACCTATAGTGCGCTCATGGTTCGCTTTTATTTACTTTGTTCCTCTTCGTCCATCCCGTGCATTCATCGTGGCTTTTTCTATAGCCACTCGTTTTCTATCGAGTTTTGCATACGAGAGACTGCAGTTGGAAAAACAAATTAAGAACCTGACTTCTCAGATTCTTTCTATATCTGTGCATTCTGTAGCCAAGGACTTACAGGGTGAAGCAAAACTTGCACGAAGCCTTTGCTGGTTTTCAATGGGGATAAAATGGGAATACTTATTTGACGAACGACCACACGTACCGAAGCAATGCGTATTTCAAATGGGACCTGGGAATTGTGTTCGTTTTGCGCATATTAACGTTGACTCGAAAATACATGTCCGAATGTATTTCGACTCTTCGTGCAATTTCAAATGCGTTTTGGGTTGCATTTCAAACTGGCTTCAGAATGTATTTCAAATGCATTTCACAAAGTATAAAAAAAGATATTTAAATCATTTTATTTCTTCGGTATGTCCATAAGCATATGGAAGGTATTTCATTTAAATCTGGATTTTCTTCAATGTTTGAGAGAAACGATATGCAAAAGGCAAGGTTTAAAAAACGTGACTAAAAAAACCAAACATATTTTGAAAGATAGAAAATGAAGAATGATATTTTCCGAAAATTATAGTCCGAAATGTGCACGTGATAATTTCAGCTTTCACCATTTGACTATTCCAGTATCGTATTCGGTCGTCTTTTTATATCAAACTTGAAAAACGCCCTGTATATATGATTTTTTCCGAGAATATTTTTTGGCGAATTTTCGTATCTGCTCACCTCGTGTAACTCGATTTCTCCCATCGACTTTTTTTCCCGATTTCACCGGATGAAAATTGGGTAAAAAAAATCCTCATCCGAAGCGTTGAGGAGGGTTGGGAGAAATAGTTGCAAGTCAGCAGCATCACCCATTGCCTGAGATAAAAGGCAATAAAAAGTGACACCACGGGCGAAGTTATCATTACACAAATTTATTGTTAGGGTGTCAATTTTGCCAGCGATTTGCAATACCTAGGGAGCGACAAGAAACCTAATCTCCGAGAACTTAATATCTGTAATTACGACGGTTTCTGGTAAAAAAAAAAGACGAAGTTACATCGTTTCGAGGGCGATGAAGCGACGACTCTAGACGAAATCGCTTGATTAGGTAATCATATTTATTGGAAAAAATTGAAAAAAAAAACATCAAAACTAGCTTTTAGAGGGGCAACATTCACTCGAAAGGGTAGATCAAAAAGACTTTAAATGACTATCTAATTTTGGATTAAGGTCACTGTCTGTTGCACAGGTTGTCTTCACCTTGGCATCACTCATCGTCAATGTGATCTGCAATGCATACCCAAAATGCTTCAAATTATATCGCCTACCCAATGTAACTCGCAGATTTATCTTTCCGTTAGAATCCTTTAATCTATACCTATAATTTTTTATCTATAGCTGACATCTTCATCAACGTAAAATTTGAGTGGGCTAGACTCGCATTTTCACTCAAGTTTCAGCTCACGTTGATTAGATCTAAATATAATATCTACACTGTACATGATGTTAGCATCGCGTGTATGGGATTTGTCGATCGCCTTAATTAACCGAAGTTTGGTGCACACCGTCATGGCGCCATATTGCAAAACCCACTCTCTCTACTTAACTACTCGCGAATATAGACCGTAGTTGCCCCCCAAGTAACGGATGTTGCGTCTTCGGGAGCTGCTCGTTTATCAATAAACCTTGTTTTTTTTGGGGGGGGGGAGGGTGGGGGGTGGCGCCCCCTGCATTTCGTGCGGAGATGGGTATACCGTCGACGCACGCGCCGCCTGATGAACTTTTCTTCGCCCGACCAATTTGCTGGCGTGTATCAAATAACTAATTGAATGCTTATGCAAATTTCGGTTGCAGTCGCATGCCGTCCTGTCTTCCCTCATTAATTCCCATCCGAAAATCGTTGCTTGGTGCGCACGAACCACGTAACGCACCGTTAGTGCACTCTTCATCGAACATATCTGGTAACGAACGCATCAAATGGAAAACTGAGACGTTCCTCACGTTCGGGGCATTTTGTGGTAGATCTATAACCTGACATGATTTTTATTATTATTTGTAGAAGTACGTATCGCACTCCAGCTTCAAAAGTGACACAACTCGACATTTTTCATTTTACGACGAAGCAAGTTACCGTGCATGGTGATATACTTTGTAAAGGGGAAATATACTGGCATTTAGCCGAAAATACATGCATGTATTTATAATACATAAAAGACTCATACATAAAGACATACATAAAGACTCGTTATAATATGCCGTTTTTAGTGAATATAGAGCTCCTTCCGCTTGACTTTATAATTCATTTCAAATTAATACCCTATAGTCAGCACATGAGTGCCATGTGGTAAGGGGGTGTTACATATACAAAATCGGATTAAGAGTCCGAATACCCCAACAGCGTCAATGAAATTGTATTTTCATAAGTTTATGGCTATCCTTAGATAATCCATTCCATTGGCGAATTACACGCTAATGTAACTTGGTTTTATGACTTAAAACTATTTTAAACCGGAAATTGACAATTTTTAAGATTGCTTATTAAGATAAGAATTATATCTCAGGTTTTTTATTTTATGCTCGAGAAATTCCTAAATTCCTGGTTATTTTGTACTCGGGAAATTACAAAATCTGAAATTCCAAATTCCTAGCGCAGTAATTAATATATGACGTCCATCACCCTCTGGGTCATTCTGTGCAAAAATATTTCGGAAGCCTGGTCGGTGTCCCGAGGCAACTCGCGTGCGGTTGAACTTATTCATGCTCTTGATAGTTGTTTTGTTTTTAGTCTCTTTTTCCAAATACAATATTTGCGTTTTGGCCCGCCGCCATCTTGATCCCCATTAGCTCGCGTGCACAGCCGTCGTTGTTTACGTCTGCTTTGCCTAAGGGGTTTTTAACTGAAGCAGTTTTTGTTTAACTTAATTGTTAATGCCTCCTCTTCGTTTTCGTAATTTGGGGGCGACCCAAAATGTTCGACTCTCGCCAATTCTCGTTCTCGCGCAAGCGACAACCCGAATCTCGTGACCTCTCGCCACCAGGTTGCGCGACATGCTCGAAAGTGCCGGACGGTTCCGGTCATGGGTCGGTGTGGTCCGAACGTCCGGCATGCGATGGCTCTGATTAAGCTGACCCTTCGACCCCTTTTAAGCTAACGGGATGCCTGTTTCTGAAACTCTATCGTGTTTACCTAAACAAGGAACGTGGCTGGGCTGCTGTAAAAGGGGTTAAACGGTTCGATGTTGGGTGGCCCGGATCCTTCGGGTCACGACCTCCGCACGTGCGCCATCACCCGTTATTATAACTGGCATCGTTAAATACCTCCCGATGGAAAATTTGCATTTAATTTGATTTACTTGATAAGCGTGAATGTGTCGCAAAATCACATCTCGTTTTAAGATGTTACTTCTATCTGGTTGTAACGATTCTATGGATAAAACATACAGATATGACGTTTATTTTGGCGTATTTATCAACAAGTTGATAAATACGGAACACGTTTGAAGACCTAAAAATGTTTCTAACACCCATTAACTAACATTGAGAACATGTTCGAACCCATGCATTGGAAGGAGTTCGAAGCCCCTGAAGACATTGAAAATGTGTTCAGTCATATGGGCGAACGTTGGAAATGTTCTCAATTACATTGGAAGACGTGGAAAACGCTGGAAAACACGTTCCGTTCCTTTAAAAACCAATGATGTCACAACTGCATGGCGCTTCCCCAGTTTCTCGTTCTCCTCAGCACCTTACTGTTTCCGTTGTTTTATTTCGTTGTTTTTTTGCACTTAGAGGAGTTCTGATTCCTTTTCTCCCCCTCCTCGTCTGAAACCTTGACAATCAGACGTCTTTTTTAATGGACTCCATCAATTATTTACGAAGAAAATGTCTTCCTTCGTATGTGCAGCATCGGCGGAAGATGCGTTACCTACTTCCGGACGAGGCGGGTCGAGAAAGCAAGATGGCGGTCGTTTTCGATCCACTTTTCGCCTTTTCTGGCATCCATCTTATCGCTCGTCCACTTCCCACCATTTCGGTCCACCCCCTTTCCCCATCTCCTCTCGCACAATTTTTTTTCCCCACCAAACTAAATAGTGCGCAACAATGGCGAGGATAACGCAATCCTGATATCAAATTGAGTGCAGTCGAAAGGCATTTACCGACATTATTCAATCTTTTAAGAGGCGCTGACTTTGCTTAGGTAATGGCTTCGGCCTCGTGGACCGTACCGCACTTTGTGCAACCACGCTCCTTTTCTTCTTTTTTCCTCTCTATTTTAAAGGGAATGGCAGGGTTGTTTGCTTTGTTCGAGCCATTGATGGAATGCTTATGCGCTCGGGTCTCTCTCGGACTCCGTAAAAAAATAAATGGAGGCATGCATGCATCAGTTTCAGGGGTGAAAAACTGGGTTCGGTTTTGGACACGTGATGAAGAGCGGCCATTAGCACCCATCCTACAACGTATATAGGCTTTGAATGGCAAATGAAAACGTTGGGTCAGTTCCAGCATGTTGACGTTTAATCATGATGGACTCAGAATTGCACAATGGAATTTTCTGGGAAAATTGTACAAGCCTAAAATGATCATGGAATTACATGTATAAGGGACGCATATTCAAGTACAGTATAACTCGAAAAACTGAAACAAAAAATGACATCTGTGAGCAATTTGGAAAATTGTTTATTTTGTAAAAAAAAAATTGTTTCGTTCGGTAAAGGATTTTTAAAAATTGCTCAAAACTGGTTGTACGAAAATTATAATTTTTTTCTTCAGAAAGATGGTATCTTTTATTTTGAGGAATCTGTATTGTACTTTCAAAACAACATGTATATCGTTTTCTTTTTTGGGAACTTTGCATTGTATTTTCGAAAAAATACATTGTTATTTTTGGGAAATTTGTTTCATTTTCGAAAAAAAGCATCGTTTTTGGGGACAAATTGTATCAGTTTTGTTTTAGAAAAATCGTTACTTTTATTCTTTAAGTTTATACTAAATTTTTTACTATAAAATGAAATTGCGTTTTAAAATGCGATTTCAGAATGGCTTAAGTATAGATTGGAACAATATAGATGTATTTCATTCGTTCTTTATGAAAATTCGTGCATTTTGCAAATATTCGCCGAAGCGTGGCTCGCGTTTTACAGGGGTCATCGTCCGTTAAGTGCACCAAAACTGCTCTCGTTTCGCTAAGTGCACGTTGAAGGTTTAATTCACACTTCGGATGTTTATGGACCCCCGATTCTCCCAGGTATTGTTTTATTCTTCTCCGCTTTTTTCCCAGCGGTCCCATCCAGCAACGGCGCTTCCCCCTCGACGGACGTTTTCTGGGGCCTAAAGTGAATTAGTTTGATTTCCTGATGCATTTTTAACGCTCTCGTCTAACTCGGTGCATGTTAAATGAGGCTTATACACGGGCCTTGCCACTGTATTTTTTATTCTTTCTCGAACACTCGAAATTGATGACTGCGGAATTAAATTTCGTAGCGACATTGGTTATCATTTATCATGTTTAGCCGCACTTTCTCGATGCGTTGCTTTTATTTTAAAAGTGCTGCGAAAACGTACGCACGTGAATGTCAACAACGCGAAATATGTTTCAAGCATTTTCATTAAACTTAGCACGTTTCAAAAACGTGTAATTTGAAATGGCAAGCGCAAGTACTTTATATGGTAAAACCTATTACTTTGCTCGTTAAACTTTGGGGAAACCCTGTATAGCATACTTGGGACGAAATTATAGGGCTTAGCACCGTCAAAAAGATCTGTAGTTGGATGAACTCAGTATATACTTCAAAATCCAATCCAGAAGATTTTTCATTAATATGTAAAATGCAAATACATGTATTTAAAAAAATGCTTCTGGTCCCATGCATTTTGGGTAAGGAATACTCAACACCTAACTATATTAATGTATGTGTATACGGGCTTCCATGGATAATTTTCCCCAAACCGCGGACGTCCTTTACGGACTGCCATTCGGTTGTTTTCCGAGAAAACGCTACGGGGCTAATCAAAAGGCAAAGCGGTCCCATCTGGCCGTAATCGGCATCCGTTTATACACGAAGGTACGCAAGGATAGGAAGGGAATTTCCCCAATCCGCGCGGGAGGGGGGATTCGACGGAATCCCGAGGAGGACGGGGTGCTCTACTTGGAAGACGCCTATCGATTGATTTGGCGGGCGAAGGGCGAACTTGGCGAGTTGACAGCGGCAGACAAATGATCGGCCGGGCGGAAGATTTATTTACCAATTTACAACAACTCCATTGCACCTACTAAGGCAAATCCCGCATCATCAATTCCAAAAACAGGAACATCTGCAACGAATAAGCGCGCGCCTTGTATATGGAAATTTGGGCTAGAGCCTTTTTTCCGATGGAAAATCCTCAGCCTCCGTCCGCGGACCGCTTTGAAGGATGGTCGGGGATTAAGGACACGTGAGCTCGCATGCTGACCAGTTATGGTTCAAGGTTTTGCTTTCGACCGAGCAGTACTGTTAATGCGTTACTCTAACATCTATAACCCCATACCCGCAATGTAAGGAAAGGGGTTTATAACTTCCAGATTCATTTCCCCCTTTGAAATTCTATACATTTACCTATAAGGCTGTTCCAGGGCTCCTGTAAATCTGGAAAACCTGAAATTGTTAGGGAAAATAGAAACACCTGGAATTGTCAGGGAAATTCAAGTCATTAGAAGCTAATAAACTTAAGATTGCAACTGAAGAGAGCACTTCTATGGAAGAAATGAAAAATGCAAAATATTCCGTATGAACATTTTCCTCTACATGTACATGCATCTTCTGTTTGTATACTGCATGTAAATTTTATCAACTGTTTAGATACCGGTATAATAAACGATAAATATATCAGGTACATGTAGCATTCCTTGCATTGGTATATACACTGTACAGTACTGTATGTCCTATTTTTGCATTTTCATTGGTCAAGGTCAGAGAAAAATTAAAAAAGTCAGGATAGTGGAATATTTCATTTTTGGGGGAATCCTGTATTCATTTTTATAAAATGTTTAATTCTTTCGTTTATTTGAAAAATTTGGTCAGACGTTTGAAAAAATTTATCTTTAGAATCTTTCCTCGTGTATTGTTTGTTGTATTATTTCCAAGCTTGTTTATATTTAAAAATTTACTGTATACCAAGAAATTTTAAATTTTATAAATATCTTACTGAAAATGGAAAAATAAATTTTTTAGTTGTAATTCTTCCTTAAAAAGGGTATTTCCAAGTTCATTATAGAATTACCGAAGTGTATTTTCTAAGTTTCTATACCTTCACAGGTACTGGATTTAGCATTACCGAATTTGTATACGACAAAGTATTAGTTTCGCAAATATTACGCCTTAAATTAAGTTTCTTTATAAAAACTTCTGAATATTACCAATTCTCAACCCTGATAATCGAGTGTTGATTTTTGAATGTACATGTATACATACACCTTATATGAAACTGATATCTCGCAATTTTTCCGATACTGTTTTTTATGTAGGCCTACATTGTATACAGGTATTTGTTTTATCTCGGTCACTCTTAAGAACATCTCGCAGTCTGGCATTATCGGCATAAAAAATGGCGCAATCCTATTATTTTCGGAGGAAAAAAAACAACAAAAAAACGAAAAAATACTGCCATTAGTTGCGTTGGCATATCGGACGTAGCAATAATTTCGACCATGTTTGAATTTTTTTGCGTTTTTTACGCATTATTTTTTGTCTTTTTTTTATGTTTTTGGTACTTCTTCTTTGCCATGTCATGATTTTGGTCAAGCTTTTGAGAAAGGAGGGGAAGGTAATGAAAGCTATCTATTAGTCAACTGGGTTTTAAGGAAGGCTTTTCTAGAAAATCTTGTTTTGAAATCATTAGTTGGATACGTATTTAACCCAGATGACCAGCGGTCAGCGGCAAAAAATCATTAAAAAAGGCGAGTGCGATCGAGGCGAGAGATTTAGCTTTGAAAGGAAATGGACATCCCTAGCTCGTTAGGTCTTAAGTCCCTGTACTTAAACCGTACATTTGCGCTGGGGTCATTATTTTCATAAAACGTCAATAACTCAGAAATGTGCTTAGAAAGGCTTCTCGTCTTTTTTTCAAACTTTTATATTTTTTACGAGTCGACAAACTTTACTTCGGTTGGTTGTTTACCCCATTTTTGTACAATTATTATGCTTTTCGTTGTCCACGAGCGAAAATATAAAGCAAACAATATTTTTTTTATAACTGAAAGAGTTCGAAAATTAATATCGGTGAAATTTGCACCAAAAACTATTCTATAAAATGTGAGCAATATAGAATGAATATAGAAAATAATAACGATTTTGGTCATGATAAAATCTCGCAATATTATTTGGAATTTCATCGGCAACTCGGAAGTTGGGTAACATTTATTTCGTTATCTGAAGAATTAAATTATCAAAAATACTTCATTTTGTGTCTACAAAATTTGATGTTAGTAAGCATGAAGGAACCTATGCACTGTTAAAAAATTCATTTTAACATGTATATATATTTATACATAGGCGTCTTGCAAACTGCCTACAGTATCATATAATTGTAAAATGCATTTGAATTAGTGCGAATGCATTTTGAAATTGGCGTTTTCGTGAAATGTTATCTCAATCTGAATGCATTTTCAAAAGCATTTCTGTTTCATTTGGTAGAAAGTGGTAGTTTTTCATCATGATCATAAAATCGTTTCTAACGTCTCAATTGTGTGCTGACTTTAAGATAACTATGAACAGTTAAAAAAACTGGTATATCTCATTATCGCGAGACCTATTTGCAGTTATGTCCAGTTTTTCGCTTATTGTTCGTGAGCTTCTGGGACTATCAGGAGTGCTTCAGCGGCCATAAGTTTTTCCTATTTTTTCGGTGGTGCTCCAGTGTTTGGCTTTCAAATGCTCCTTTTTTCATCCTATTTTCTCTCCTTGGCTTCGCGAGCAAATCGATTTAAGTTTCCTTTATTTTTCGGATAAGAAAGGAACAATTTACGGTTGGTTGCAGCCGTAGTGACTTTAATTTTGTTGTTTGGACAGCGTATTATCGAGTGAAGTAAAATGCAACTTTACTTTTCTGACGTTTTATTGGCTCGAAATTACAATGGATGCTGTCTTAAAGGCAACACTTTCTGTCATCGGGACCTATTTAAGGCTCAGCGCTCCTTCTCCCTACCCGCTTTTCTTTCGTTTTATTTCCGAGCTTTGCTTTTCATAGCAAAGCTGCGCATTGCGAAAGGGCAAAAAAAGGCTGCACAAATTGCATTGCCATCATACATCACGGACCTTGCTCGGTGCTGTTACGTGCGAGATGCATTTTGGATCAACCTTAGACCACGTTCTCTCAAACTGACCAGTGCTACGTTCAGATTTTAAAAAAGAACAGGGTTTTTATTTCTCTTACGGATTTGGCTGCTGTTTCTTATCGCTTTGAGATTTTCACAATCTTCAACCTCGAAACATTTTTTTCCTTCTTCCAGTTTTCTTCCTGTCCTTTTTTCTACTTTATCTTCTGTTTTTCCTTTACTTTTTCCTTATTCCATTTCATTCATTTTTAATACTTTATTTCCCTTTTCTTCTTTTCCTTATTTTTTCCCTTTACTCTTCTTTTTTTCCCCTTTACTCATCTTTTTCTCCTTTTTTCCCCCATTATAATTTTTCCTTGTTTTTCTCAATTATTTTTTATTTCTGCCTTCGTTTTTCCTTTTCCTACATCCTTTCCTTTTTTAACGTTTTTTTTACCCACATGTGTTTTTGCCATTATCTTGTAACTTTCTTCATTCATTATTTTTTCCTTTTTTCTCTCCTTTTCCTCATTTTCTGTCACCTCTTGTGAAATGTTTTCCAGAAATCCGTAGCCAAAGACTGTTTTTTTTCTTCAGATTAGTGGAATTTCCTAAGTTGCATCTTTCCAATCTTGTCTTCTCATATGGTCCATCCTTCCTCCATCCTAGAAATCTACTCTTATAATTTTCATTTTTTTCGTCCATTCCCTCTCGTTTAGGGTGAATGACCTATGACCCCGACCCTTCGCAAACTAGCCGAGTCAAAGGTCGCCAAAAATTCCCCGCATTTCCCGGACGCCCCTCATCCACTCGGACAGACCTCTCAAATCAAAATCCCCCCAAAAGAAAATGCCTGCACTTATAACGTTTCCTTAACCTTTGCCACCGAAGGATGTCACGAACGACCTTCAGGGTTCCAATTTGAGGATCGCCCTCTATTTCGCAAATTTATGACCATCCCCTCTCGCGCGTGCGATTTTTAGTGGCGTTAATTGAAAAATTAGCGCAATGTTGCGGGGGCGTTTATCATTTGGCGTTGGGCAAAATGTCAACTTTGACGAATCCCGTGCAGCTGAGCCCTATCAGAGGGTGTAGTTCTTAGCACCCAGTTTCACGTAAGGGGGGATAAATAACACGCTGGACAGCACGCCGGAAGATGTATGGGGAAGTCCCCCTCGTTTCAGCGCTGCCATTTCGCAAATCTTAAGGAGTTGGCTCTCTTCTCGTGTTCTCTCGTAAATCATGAGGGGTCACGACCCCTGCCTTTCGTCGACTTTTTCAGGTGTTCGACCGTTAGGGGAAAGGATGTTTTGGCAGCCGAGACGAGAAACGACTTCCCTCCTTGCTTAAGTGGAGAGTTTGTCTTAGGAGAGAGTAATTTGTTTCGTCAATGAGTTACACGAGTGTTTCAAGCACGTTTCCCCTCTTCGCAACTCGAGTACAGCACTTAAAATGCGTAGTACCGCTAGAGGGCGGCACCGTACCTGCCTGAAACGTGACTTCCTGTTGAAAATACATGTAGGAAAGCATGCTAGGCATCGACGATGGCTCGAAATTGACCAATGCTGCCAGGCATTCCGGTTTTCAAATTTATACTGTACAGGGTGAGTGGTTTATCAAGTGGATCACCAAAAAAAATTATATCTTCGAAACTAAAATAAATAGGTTGAGAATTCCTTCACATCTCTTTATATGTCAACTATGGGCTATTTGAAAATTATATTGTCCATGACCTTGAACAAAAAGTCAAGGTCCTCCACGCCCTTGCATTGGAAAACTTTGCTAATATGTCAAAAACCGTTGGAGATGAAGCTCTAGTGTCAATTAGACAGTTGTAGGGCATGGCCGAATTAGTCAAGTAAAGTAGAAATTGGCGCACACAACAAATTTCCAGCAGGAATTCTTGTGAGTGTGCGACAATTTCTTTTAAAATACTTTCGTTGTCTGTATATGTCATGAAAACATGAAACCACCTTTATTTGACTAATTCGGCCATGCCTTACAACTTTCTAATAGACACTTAGCAAAGTTGTCCGATACGGGGGCGTGGAGGACCTTAACTTTTTGTTCAAAGTCATGGACAATATTATTTTCGAATATCCCTTATTTGACGTATAAAGAGATGTGAAGGAATTATCAACCTATTTATTTTAGTTTCAAAGATAATTTTTTTTTGGTGGTCCACTTGATAACCACTCACCCTGTATAACACATAACAGAGAAATATCTATAGTATAGCTACGAGGGTCTACCTCTCTGCTTTCTCTCTGGGGATTAAATGAAGGGGGTTTTAGGCATAAAATGAAATATTTTCAATAATTAAGTTTTTTCTTCAGTTAATGAAGGAAGGCCGCATTAGGAATTAGGAATTGAGAATTTCTCGTTTTTTAATTTCCCACGCGTCTATATTTAATGACTGCCAACTTCCTGTCAACTTGAAACGATTTTAAGAAATAAACAGGAAAAATGAATGATTTCATTCGATCCTCGTGTTATTTCAACATGGCTTATGGAACGTCTTCTGGGAAAAGATGTCCATAAACAGATCATTTGGAAGAAGCTGCCATCTTTCTTTCCACGAATTCATTCTACCACAATTTTGTTGCGGTATAATTTATTGTTTGTTTCCGATCAGAAATGGTATAGTTTTAAGTTAAACGTTATTTTTTTTAACAGAGCTATCTATAATGAAAGCTGCATAATTTATAGGAAAATTTATCCAACTATATATTTCGTACGAGTAGAATCAGTAGATCAATAAGCATCGAGCCATATTTATATAAAAGCAAATACACTATACACGTACAGTATGACTTCCTGTTGTTTGGATTTGTCCATACATGTGTCAACAATGTATAAACGTTGGAAAATAATGCGCAAGTCAAAGTAAGCCATATTTGGAAATGGATATAAGGTACAGTATACATGTACATGTACATGTATATTTGGAACCTTCGTAATGTACTTAGCTTTTCCAATATTTTTGACCTTTTTACTTTTAAGTCTACATGTATATCTCCCGAGCCTGTACTGTTTATTTACGAGTTCGCGTGTTTACTTCAATTAAGAATATTAAAAACGGTAAATATTTGACATGTCGACATAGCGTTGTTCTAATGTGCGCCGTATTCGTGCATGTATTGCTAAATATTTACCGACGGCCTCGAGCCATACTTTGGGAAATGCTTATTTGCTTTTTCCTTATCTTAATATTAATTACTCGATTATTTGTCTTTTTCAGGTAAGAAAACTCCTCATTTTACTTATTTCTTAACGCGAAAACACATGATATCCATATTTCGGTGAGTATGCAGACCTTTCTTAAGCGAGTTTTGACATTTTGGGAACATATACTGTGGATCTTTATTTAACAATCCTCACCGTAAATTTGATCAGGACCTTTCAATATTTTTAACGGGAACACCGAAATTGAACGAATTACTTAAAGATAGAAAAAATTGTATTTCATTTTTACCACTCGTGCTTTCCAACAGGCACTCTGCATCTCTGCTGTCCTGTCGTTGCAAATATGCATCCCCACAAAATGTCCGAAGCATCCGCAATTGCAGGGTGTTGCAAAACGCGCGGAAATCAAAAAGAATAAGTTGACTATAAACTGCATGCTAACAAAACCTAGCCGAGAGTGGCGTTACTACGAGTGGTTCACGAGCCTTCGTTCAATTTCGGAAAGTACAACATGTACCAAAGAATCGAAATCGTCCCAGAACAACTGTTGCATTAAAGTAGGAAATCATCTCCGTGCGTAACAACAGCACACAGTGTGTCGAAATGCAAATCTAGCTGGATAAAAATAGTTTTGCCTGCAAAGGATGAATGCATTGAGGTGTGGCCCACATGCAAGGTGCAGTCCAATTTCACAGATTTGCCTTAATTAAAAAAATATAGTACTAACCCTTGCAAATAAGATCCATCACTGCGCATTTAAAAATAATTATGAGCTTTATTAATTAATACAAATTTGACTATTGGTCAAACAATATAAAAAATATATATTTTTGTTGTTGTTTTACAAATTTCATGTACCCAGGCTAATTTTTATATGTATCCAAGCTGCACCATTCCTATTTGTAATAACATGTATTTTAGTCAGCACACTCGAGTACAACTATTTTTTTTTTGCTTGGGTTGCAGAGCACCTTCACTCTATTTCAAGAATTGAGTTTTTTGAATAATGGCTCAAAAACGGAAAAGATAAAAGAAATGTTAAAGTTTTCGAATTTTCTTTCAACTAAATTTGATTTTAGTGACGCTACTGACAACTCTATTAGAGAAATCAATATGAAGATGGCCAGCTATTTATCTAAAATTGCTGTCGAATGGGTTGCTGCGGGAAAGTCAAAGGAGCGTTTCTTGACTAAGAATAAAAGCTGGTTGGAAGCTGAAGACACAATTTCACGTGCGTACTACCATACCTCAACCTTCTACATCATTTTAAGGTGCTACTACTGCAGGAAGACCAAGAAAAGATTTCGAGGAATCCTCATACAAAACGAGGAAACGTAGAGTTAAAGACCTCGTTCAATCGCGTACCAATGAGAAGTAGATGAATTAAATGAATGGAATATATCTGCTGAATTTTGTTTCCTCATAATGTTAAAAATATTATAATTTGTCAGTGTACGTACCTTTCTGGCATTCTGTAAAATTTGACTGCCCCACATGTGGGCCACACCTCAATGCATTCATGCTTTGCAGGCACTACTATTTTTGTCCAGTTAGATTTGCATATCGACACACTGTGCGATGCTTCCATTGTCCCTACACACTGACGCCTCTCTGATGGGGTTAAGCATGCATGGTGCTACATCAAGGAGAGAGCGCTGCGCAGAGAGTTTCTAACTTATGCCAGTCGCACCCTGTCTAATGCTTAAACTCGCTATTCAATGGCAGAATTGGAGGCACTGGCTGTGTTGTGGGCTGCAGAAAAATTCCGCAATTACCTATTTGGCACATAATTTACTATTGTCACAGATCATCAAGCGCTTAGTTTTTGGCATGATGTCCGGAATCCCTTCTCACGGCTGGCCCATGTTGAGGAATTCAAATATGTGGTTCGTTATCGGAAGGGGGGTTATAAAAGAGCGGACTGCTAAAGCCGCTTCCCTCTTCCGATGG
The DNA here is from genome assembly GCA_034697705.1 of Ommatoiulus sabulosus. Taxonomy (NCBI): domain Eukaryota; kingdom Metazoa; phylum Arthropoda; class Diplopoda; order Julida; family Julidae; genus Ommatoiulus; species Ommatoiulus sabulosus. Next base: position 2,734 of record JAQGAO010000250.1, on the reverse strand, counting down.
AGCCCCGGGAGTGTGAGGACGATGCATATTTGTTTATGCTGTCAAAAGGTCTTGATTTGGCTCAGGAACAGGTGAAAGATGATCTGATGAATTTGCGGTCACGTTTGCCCACACCACCAGCAGCCTTGGCGGGATATGTTACCTTTGCTAATGTTCTATTTTTTATTGTCCCAGATGATGTTTTACTGCTGTTATGTCGTGCCTTTTTATCTGCATGTTGGGGTGCTGTGACTGTGTCATGATGAGCCCCTGGCGGGGCATTTAGGAAATTCCAAAACAGTGGCGGCGGTATCTCGGACATATTATTGGCTAGGCTGGCGTAAGTCTGTTTTGGAGTACGTAGCGTCTTGCTCTTATTTTCAAGCATGCTAAACATGATAGTTAGGCTTATGGGATTTTTACACCCTGTTTTTGCCCCTGCCCCTGCCAAATTGTGGGGGTTTGACTTTGTCAGCCGGGCTCAGCCCCCTCTCAAAACCCATTCGAGGTTTGACCTATCTTATTGAAGCAGTGGGTTATGCCACAAGGTTTTGTGTGGCGACTCCCTGCCGCAGTCAGAATTCTGTTTCTTTGGTCAAGTTTTTTCAGTGCTTGATATGCCATTTTGGGGTCCCGCAGTCCCTTATTTCAGATAGTGGCACTCCCCAAACAAGTCTTGCATTTAAATTGTTTTTGGATAAATTTAAAATTGCCCACCGATGCTCGATGGCCTATCACCAACAGGCAGACGGACTGGTGGAACGAACTATCCAAATTTTGATGACGTCCTTCCGCCTTTGGTTGCCTGCAGAGCAAGCAGTGGGGGATTGGTCTCGTCATTTGGATGAAATTGTGGCGTCATATAACTTTGCTGTTCAGGCATCGTTAAAACTCTTTTCTTTGATGCACGGATTTGTACCACAAGGTCCTGGAAATATTGTATTAAAACTATTTCCTTTGGTCCCTTAAGTTTCTGTTTTAGCTCGGTTGTGCTAAGAGGCAGCCAATAATCTGTCTGCGGCTCAACAATTTTGATTAAATATCTGGCCCTGCTCCAGCGGGCAGGGGAAATTTAAATGGCCATACCACGGCTCACATTAATTACCGCCTGCCTACCTGATCATAACTATACTTTCCGAGATACAAGTCACAGCATCTCAAAGATGTTCCACGTACATGTCTCCAACATTAAATTGTACCACCCATGCATAAATGCACCATGCGTTTTTACGTCTTTATTATTGCCTGCACGCCGATCACGTGTTCAAATTTTCGTGCCCTTTTGGCATGTGGCGCAGCAGCATCATGTCCACTCCCATCGTCCCTCGTGCAATTTTGTCTTCTTGTTGACGATAACGGGAGCCGCTATTTTGCTTACTGTCTTTGTTTTCTGCAGTTGCTTGTGCTCCTTGCAGGTGCGCAGTAAGTAACTCATCAAATGCTTTACCTGTTTCTGTTGCTCTATTTTGTATGTCTGGATCTTTATTTTCATTGTCTTCGTATTTATTTGCAATGGCTCACCAGCTTTTTCCATTTATAGTTTTTTAACTGCAATGTTTTGTGATGGACTATGATTTTCGCCTGACGGGACGTTATTCGGCGGTCCTTGAGCTTTTAGCCCTCTGGCCTCATTCGGATGCCGCTGTGCCATTTCTTGGTTACCAGGACCCACATTGTCTTGTCCCTTTGGTTTGCAAATCGGCGTCCCCGTCGCACTTTTCTGTTTGGGCGTTGTAGCATCATTGCCCCTTGTATGTAGAAAGCCATGTTGGATAAACTGGAAGTTCTATCGGGTGGAGATGGCATCATCGTGGCACTGAATTTGGATCCTGGTCTTGCTTCATCCTTGGCGGATGCCACGTCTACTCTGCGGCTGACGTCTGCTGATCCTCCAGGGGGAGGATTGCCTTCCATGGCTGTGTTATCATCGGCTCCGGAAGTCCTCGGGCCGGCTTCAGTATTGTTCCTGCCATTGCTATCGCCTTCATCGCCTTTTGACTTTTTACCCACCCCCTTGGGATATTGAGTCTTCCGGATGGGGTTCGGGTGGATCTACACCGAACCTGGCGAGCACGACAACCCCTAGCCCGCCGTTCCTGTTTTGACACCGGTTTATGTTCCTATTCAACTGGTGGTTTCCAAGAAGGGAACCCGCCCTGAGTTCCGAAATAAACGATGTCAAAACCAGACAGTTAATTAGTTTTGCCGACTATGTGGATATTTTGGATCGGAAGTTCCATTTCCTGTTGGTGGAACAACAACGTTGCCACATTCGTGACAAGAAGAATGCCGTCTGCCATTGAATTTTTTGCCATTTGTATATTGTTTTTTTCCTGCCTCTTTTTTATGTTTTTTTATTCCCCCCTTCTTCTTTTGTTGCATTGAGTGTATTAATTTTTTTGCTGTTATCCCTTGGTCGTGGAGCGTCCACGGTCTAGTTGGGGGTGTGACGTCGGCCGACCCAAGGCCAAAGGCCGTTGCCACATTTCTAAATAGGTATGCGGCCGATCCGTAAAATAGCGGAGGGATCGTGCGGGTGTGCGCTCTCTCCTTGCTACGCGTTAGGGGACAGCCATCCAGAAATGATGTCACGCGATTTTTTAAGTTTTTCAAACCCCCCCCCCACCCCCTATGTCACAATTTGTCACAAATTTCCAGTACCCCCCCCCCCCTTTCATAATAATGATGTCACGATTTTTTCGATCGGCAGTTAGTACACCACTAAAATAATAAGCTTATATGTAAAACGAAAATT